>JASDQU010190108.1:0-18453 GCA_032191745.1 Picea mariana
ATTTGGAAATTGGGCAGAGTTTCTTTGCTATCTTTTTCCTCCTCCAAATAGTATCCATACCCCTTCTTTTATAGGCTAGAAGGAGCTAGGGTTTTTGACGAACTCTCGGCCATGCATGGCTGGGAGTTTCAGTTAACTGACCCATAGATTTTTGTCCGTCAGCAACTTTCCTATTTTTGTGCTTTGTTAGGTAAACGTGGGCTGTAGTAGGCCTGCCAGCGTTCAAACTCATGTTGTAAGAGGCCTGCTAGCATTCCAACGCGTGCAGTAGTGGGTTAGGGCGTGTGCCACTTATTTTAAGAGGATTTTCAAAAGTTTATTCAGCATGGCTTTGGCAAGGAAGAGATATGAGTTGGCCTGATGCCTGGTAAGCATGTGAGGTGCAATTTATGGTTATAACACTCCCCAGGGTAGGATTCTTGGTATGAGAAATTGACTTATCTCCTGCATCATGGAACTTACCTAGAAAACCTAAATCCTAGGGAAAGGAGAGTCCTTAGGTTAAAATAAACACAACATATCCTCATGAATTCAGTGCTCTTCCATGTTAATTATGATGGGGTACTTTTAAGATGTCTCGAACGTGAAGATGTAGACAAAGTTGTGAAGGAGATCCATGATGGTCCTGCAGGTGGACATTTTGCAAGAAACACCACTTCTTATAAAATACTGAGAGTTGGCTATTATTGGCCTACTCTGTTCAAGGACACTCAAACATACACTAGGAACTATAAAAATTGTCAAATAAAAGAGGGGAGGGAAAAGAGAGCAGCTGTCCCATTCCAACCGATGGTTGTTTCTAGGCCATTCGAGCAATGGGGGTTAGATATCATAGAAGAAATTACATCGATTTCTTCAAAACATTATAGATACATACTAACTGCCACATATTATTTCGAAAAGTGGGCAGAGGCCATCCCTCCGACTCATGTAAATAAAAAGGTGGTGATCCAATTTACAGAACAATAACTGATCACAAGGTTCGGTGTGCCTTCTGTCCTTGTTTTTTATAATCCCGCTTACTTCTATTCCACCCTATTAACATAGTTTTCTCTATATAAAGGAATCATAATCAGATACTCTGCGAACTGCTATCCACAGGGGAATAGAGTGGCAAAATCAACCAATAAGAACCTAGTGAGGATATTAAAGAAAAAAGTTGCAGACAATTAGAGGAATTGGCACAATTCACTCCATAATTCCTTATGGGATGATAGAGAAACATCTAAGGAATCCATAGGGAATTCCCCATACTTTCTGGTATACGGAAAGGGAACCATTCTCCCGAACGGGCTATATCTTCCATCTCTTCAACTTGCTCAGGATTTGAGAGGACATCCCTCATCAATCATACAATAAAGAATTGATACCCTCCTCATGCTGGAAGAAGAAAGGGAGAAAGAAAAATCAAATTGCATAGCTCATCAACATATAGTTAAAAGGTGGTTTGATAAGCATAAGGTTGAAGAGAAGAATTTTGAAGTGGGAGACTTAGTTCTAATATGGGATAGAGCAAATGAGCTGAAAGGAAAAAATTCTAAGTTTCAGAATATATGGCTCGAACCTTTCCAGGTGTCCGAGAATATTGGGGTAGGAATGTATCAGTTGCAGAATCTGAGGGGGGAACTTGACGCCCTCTTGGTGAATGGCCAAGCCCTAAAACAATATTTTCATTAAAAAAAACAATTGTGTGTATGTGTTTTCACAATGTTTTGTTGTAGGGTAGGTCGATTGCGGAATTCATTTTTATTTTTGTTTCTTTCTATAGTACTTCTTCACTTTTGAACATTGTGCTTAGCAAGGTAGTGGTTGACCTCAATTTATGTGATATGATGAACTCTGTTTCTGACTCATCGTTCACATACAACAGAAGAAGTGCTACGAGACCTGTTGTTGTTTCAAAGGGTTTTCTATCTAAACTATAGATGAGCAACCTTGGGAAAATGACAAATTGTATACCTGGTGTTCTAGTAAAACCTTAAGAGAAAGGTGGTAAGCTGGAAAGGATTGAGTGTACCTCAAAGATAGAGCTAGAAAAAATCCACCTTAACCATCTCATTTTGCAAATAACAAATGTCCTCCTCTCCCACTCGCTCAGAGAATTCTACCGAAATAAAATCAACTATATCAAATGAGTGTATAGTAGGAGAGGGTATGAAAATAACTCTGCCAGGGATATGGACACTTTTTGGCAGTGAAGCAAGGTTTGTGACATTGGGGTGACTTTGTCAGGGCTATGGACGCTCATTGACAGTGGAGCAACACCGTAGCAAGTGAATAAGGATAACTAAAAGGCTTGGTGCTAGTGAATTTTTTACTTTAATATTTTCAAGGGGCCGTTAGTTAGGGTTACAAGAAACAAAGGTGGAATAAACGTCGAAAACCCCACAGGTAGGCCCAAATGCATCGACCATGGAATTTCAAATGAAAGGATAAAAGAGGCTCTGATAAAAAACCAGTTAAGTTCTTAACCAACTTTTGCATCAGCAGAGCCCAAGATAGGAACAAAGTTTCTTCTTTTGCCCAATAAGTCTCCATTTGTTGTGCACTCAACACACCCTAAAATATCCCCTGTCAAATTTTTACTTTTTTGGGTATCGCTTGATCTTCTACACTGTCTGATTTGATTTGATTTTTGAAAAATGTTTTGTCTTTGCTTATTTTCATGACTTTAATCACCTCTTCAGGTTTTCTTGAACTTATGAAACTTCATGACTAAAAAATACCTTAACACATGAATAAAGAATCGACAACCAAAAAATTCACCGAACGCGCTCGGGGTCGGCATCGAAAGGAATTCAAAGAAGGAAAAAAGAACCATTCAGAAACAATAGTCGTCGAGCGTTGATCTTCATCAGTATAAAAAGATGGGATTTTTGGTTTGCATTAAGTTTTTCGCATAAAGATATCTCTGGTAGTCGATTCCCCGTCGGCATGAGAGAAATACAAGGACAACAGACGTTAACAAAGAACAAAAAGAATCGTCGATAGCCGATGCCTGACGCACTTTACGGAATTAGGAAAAAATCCAAAAGGATCACAACGAACATTTAGCTCGTGATAAATTTATCCCCTATCATCGATCCCTGATGTGTTTTCAGAAATCGAGACTTTTTTAGGGAGCCGATCCGAGAGCGCTTTGGTAAGATTATCGTTGATTTACGATCCTTGGCACTTTTTGGCATCAACAAGATAAGGTTTGTTTTAGAATGAATGACTTAAGGAAATTCCTGAATCTAACTAACACGAGAAATTTGAGTCACTGGTCTTCGGCGCCACGTGTCTCTACTAGGTAAGAGGGACGTATGGTTTAGTCTTATCCTGAGTCATTTTTGGTTTTGTTAGCACAAGATTGGTTAAGGTGCTAAATGTCAAGAACAATAATTGAAAACACTCTCGCAAAGTTCAAGCATCAAAATCACTCACAAATTTGTGCTACCCAATCGCACGTAGACACACAGGCAGGCGCTACCTAAAGTCTGGCAGAAAACAAATTGTGTAGAGTTAATTTACCAGTTTTGATTCACTAACTTAAAACTTAGATTGTGAACAATTGAGAAGGTATTTTTGAACACCGGAGGAGGTTTTTGTTAATAACATTCAAAATAACACAAACCTCTCTCAGTTTTTCAAAATGTGTTACTTTTTGAGAGATATTAGACATAGAAGTGGCACTACCAAATCTACACAACAAGGCTACCTAATTTCCTGTAGCAGTCACCGTTTTGATATTTTCCCTATTGGGAGGTTACCACCTGTCAAGGAGGATTCTAATGAATTCTCAAGGATCAATTATATTTCAAGGGACACCTTCACCTAAGATTAATATCTAGCAAAGGCCTCGTGCAATGAGGTGGAGACATTTTATTAATGACTTCCAACAAATTCCTAAAAAATAGCAGTCTGTTGGATTTTTGTTTCTTTGATTGTTGCCACCTATCTCCAAGGTTTAGAATCCAATGGAGGATATGGTATTCAACCTCCTAAGGTTATGAGGATGTTATTTTATATTTAAGGAAGGAAATATCTCTTGGAGAGGGGATTCATGAGCCAAGGGAGAGACCCGAGAGGTCTGGGTAAAATTTCAAGATCCGTGAGGGAGATAGAAGGGCATGAAAATTATATGATTTCAAGTTGCATACCTGTGCTTCTTTTTTATGTAAAATACCTCAGCTAACAATGAAGTTATGTTTTAGTTTGTTTTCTCTATTCTTTGTAAATCATTTTCACATCTTTCATCTTCTTGGATATCTGTTGCTATTATAGGTTATATGTCTACAATTTATGTGATGAGAAGGTTGTTGTATAGGATATGCTCTAGCCCTTGCCACATGCTTATCTGAGTTTTAATTCAGCTTTAGAAAGGTTTTTTGAAAACTGAGCTTTTTCCACTTGTTGTCATATGTATTGAATATTAGGATGCTCCTTGATCATTTTCAGTTTTGTTTTTCTTATTTCTTCATTCCATATTTTTATAAGCATTATAACTGATCCCAACTTTGTTGACTTGATTTGATGCACATAGAATGTTAGTTCAAGATTACAGTTTCTTTTCATGGACTCCATGCCCAATTCTTTCATTGAATTCTTGATTAATTTAACCACTCTCATAATTTCCTGAAACCCATCTTATCCAAATTAAAGCCTTATCATTTCAAGATGTGTTGGGCTTGTACTTGAAACAATCCAAGTGCAATTTCCAGCGCTAACATCTTTTGGCACCGTTGTTGGGGATGGATTTGAGCAGATTGAAAAGATCCCTGGGAAGGACGACATTGCACAGATCTAGATTTAGATTGTGAATAAAGTTGGACACATTCAATACTGCACATTCACCATGGCGATTCCATTGTTCATAACATGTTGGTGACTCCACTGGAATGAGACCAATTAAATGGCTATGAAGGCTATCCTGGTCAAGAGGTTTGCCCCACTCAATTTCTCAGCCATAGATGATTATCCACATCTTGTGCCTCTTATTGATGAATGGAAAGATATGCTATCTATATTTTATGAAGGTGAGGATGACAGCCCTGTTGAGCATGTTCAAGAATTTCATGCTTTGATGCAGCAGCTTGACATCCATCATGAAGGTATATTGATGAAAATGTTCATGTATTCATTGGATGAAGATGCACATAAATGGTATTTCTCGTTACCCCCTTCCAGAATTTCATTCTTGAAGGATTTCGACAGAGTATTCAATGAACACTACAAAAGGTTTTATCCCTCTGAAAGTATTTTTCATAACTGTTGTGAGGAATATGTAGAATGCGCTCAATATTTGTTAGATTTCTCTGCTGAATATAAAGATGAAAATGATTTTATTCACTATCCAAATGAAAGCATAAAGAATTCTCCTGTATTTAGAGAGGACAACATTCATAACTTTGTTTCAGATCAAAATCATGTGTATGAACAACTAGAAGCAGTAGTTAATATTGTTCCTGAAATGGATATTTTTAACAATTATATTCTTGATGAAATTACTGTTTTAAAGGTTGATCATAGGTATGAAGGGAAGCCTTTTTTTGATGAATATTATAGTGATTATGAGAAGAAATCTTATCCTATATTTGATCCCTATGAAGACATGGAGTATGATGCAAGGGTTGGCCTTGTCACAGAAGACATAACCTAAATATTTGACCAGGAGCAGCCCTTAGTTGAGGGACATGAGGAGATCATTTATACACAGCCAGAAGTAAATCAACATTCATCAGTGGATCAACAACCACCTACATAAATCCTTCTTCCACTTGTACCCACAGTTTATAGTAAGAAACTTCAAGTAGAAAAAGAAATATCTTATCAATCCCATGTGTTTTGTCACCATTTTCATGACCCTGTAGAGGTGTATATGGAGTTGTGTTTCTCAAATGTTTTGGAACCTATAAAATTTATTGTGTTAGAAGAAGTCAGAGGAGATATAAGAAATGTTTTCAAACCATTTTCATATTCCTCTTGTCTGTTGTCGATCATTGGCATTATAAATAATCATGTCAGCAAGTTGTTTGAATGGATTTGGTGGAAGTTTGCCTTCACCTAGCCCATTGTAAAAGTCAGTTAGCTTAGGTTTTGTACATAAATAAGCTCCAAAAAGAGCAGGTGTGTTTGATTTATGTTTTAAAGTAGGGTTATATAAGTGTTTAGTATGTTGTCTTCAGCACGATGCATCAGATAATGACTCCACAAGCCCAAAGGACAAGGCACTAAAACTACAAGAGTTCTTAGAGCCTCACAGGGAGGACTCTATCCCCCATGGAGCCTATGTTAGCACAAGATTGGTTAAGATGCCAAGTGTCAAGAAAAAGCATTGAAAACACTCTCACAAAGTTCAAGAATCAAAACCACTCATGGATTTGCACTACCCAATCTCACCCAGACACACAGGCAGGCGCTACCTAAATTCACTACCTGAATTCTGGCAGAAAACGAATTGTATAGAATTATTTTACCAGTTTTCAGTCACTAACTTAAAACTTGGATTGTGAACAATTGAAAAGGTATTTTTGAAAACTGGAGGAGGGTTTTGTTCATAACATTCCAAATAACACAAACCTCTCTCAGGTTTTCAAAATCGGTTACAGTTTGAGATATATTAGACATAAAAGTGGCACTACCGAATCTGCACACTGACGCTACCTAATTCCCTGTAGTGGTCATGGTTTTGATATTTGCCTTGTTGGGAGGTTGCCACCTATCAAGAAGGATTCGAATGACTTCTCAAGGATCATTTATATGTCAAGGTACACTTGAACCTAATATTTATCTCCAGCAAACACCTCATGTAATGAGGTGGAGACATTTTATTAATGACTTCCAACAAAGTCCTGAAAATTAGCAGTTTGTTGGATTTTTGTCTCTTTGATTGTTGCCACTTATCTCCAAGGTTTAGAATCCAATGGAGGATATGGGATTCAACCTCATAAGGTTATGAGGATGATATTTTATATTGAAGGAGGGAAATATCTCTTGGAGAGGGGATTCATGAGCCAATGGAGAGACCCGAGAGGTCTGGGTAAAATTTCAAGATCCGTGAGGGAGCTAGAAAGGCATGAAAATTCTCTGATTTCAAGTTGCATACCTGTGCTACTTTTTTTATGTAAAAGACCTCAACTGAAAATCAAGTTATGTTTTAGTTTGTTTTCTCTTTTCTATGTAAATCATTTTCCCATCCTTCATCTTCTTGGATATGTGTTGTTGCTATAGGTTATATGTCTGCAATTTCTGTGCTGAGAGGGTTATTGTATAGGATATGCTATCTCCCTTGCTACAAGCTTATCTGAGTTTTAATTCATCTTTAGAAAGGTTTTATGAAAACTAAGTTTTTCCTCTTATTGTCATATGTATTGAATATCAGGATTCTCTTTGATCATTTTCAATTTTGTTTTTCTTATTTCTTCATTCCATTTTTTTATAAGCATTATAACTGATCCCAGCTTTGTTGACCTGATTTGTTGCACATAGAATGTTAGTTCGGGATTACAGTTTATTTTCATGGACTCCATGCCCAATCGTTTCATTGATTTCTTGATTAATTTAACCACTCTCATAATTTCCTAAAACCCATCTTATCCAAATTAAACCCTTATCATTCCAAGATGTGTTCGGCTTGTACTTGAAGTAGTCCAAGTGCAATTTCCAGGGCTAACATCTTTTGGCATCATTGTTAAGGACAAATTTGAGAAGATTGAAAAGCTGCCTAGGAAGGACAACATTGCACAGCTCCATTTTTAGATGGTGACTGAATTTGGAAACCTTCAAGACTGCACATTCACCATGGCGACTCCATTGTTCAGAACATGTTGGTGACTCCACTGGAATGAGACCAATTAAATGGCTATGAAGGCTATCCTGGATAGGAGGATTTCCCCACTCAATTTCTGTAGAGACCGTCATTTACTTTAAACTACCATTGAATTAAAACAGAACAGTAAATTTGAAATTTACTCAAAATTCACTTAATCTAACATATTTACTCCCATATTTCAATAAATAAAATAACAATTTACATAACAATTTACATAATTTACATAACAATTGAAATACCTCGCTCTGATGCTATTGCTCCCTTCGCTTGAACCTATCCGCAGTAGCTTGCTCCTTAAGACACCCCAAAACCAGCCACCCTATCGGCTAGTACGCCTAGCCCTAGGACATCAATGGACGTCCTAGCCCTCTGAGCCCAAAACCTCCAGCAACTCGGTGCCTCCCCTGATCAAAATCCACAGTCCAGAACACTTTGTTCCTTGCTCCCAGCAAGCCAACAGTCCACGGAGAATAAAACAGGCTCACAGCCAATACCACAGTGCACAGCAAATACCATAGTGCATAGAAATTCTGCTCACCGCAAAATACAATGGTTCTCGGCCAATACAACTGGCTCAGCAATACAGTCCACAACATCCATCCCCGCCGAATGGTGCACACATCCCCCTCTTCCCTTCCCTTATTCCTCCCTGCCGACTCACGTAATTACTCCTCCACCACCCCTGTCCTCCGTCCTTCGTTCTTTTATTACATTTTTATCATCTCGGGATTTCTGGGCTTCTCGCCCTACATACGCAACCATTTTAGAACATTTCTCAGTGATTTCTTCAGATTTATTTCTCAGTTCATTAAATGTGATCTGTAGTTTAAGTATTACTTAGTTAACCATAATCATTTTCTTTAATTCATTTTACTTTGTAATCTTTAAGCATTCATCAAATCAGGGGCGTTACAATATCTCATCCATAGATGATTATCCACATCCTGTGCCTCTTATTGATGAATGGAAAGATCTATTGCCTATATTTTATGAAGGTGAGGATGAAAACCCTGTTGAGCATGTTCAATAATTTCATGCTTTGATGTAGCAACTTGACATCCATAATGAAGATATATTGATGAAAATGTTCATGTATTCATTGGATGGGGATGCATGTAAATGGTATTTCTCATTACCCCCTTCCTACATTTCATCCTTGAAGGATTTCCACAGAGTATTCAATGAACACTGCAAAAGGCTTTATCCCTCTGAAAGTATTTGTCATAATTGTTGTGAGGGATATGTAGAATGTGCTCAATATCTGTTAGATTGCTCTGCTGAATATAAAGCTAAAAACGATTTTATTCACTATCCAAATGAAATCATAAATAACACTCTTGTATTTAAAGAGGAAATCATTCATAACTTTGTTTCAGATGAAAATCATGTGTATGAAAAACTAGAAGCAACAGTTATTGTTGTTCCTGAAATGGATATTTTTAACAATTATATTCTTGTTGAAATTACTGTTTTAGAGGTTGATCATAGCTATGAAGGGAAGCTTGTTTTTGATGAATATTCTAGTGATGATGAGAAGCAATATTATTCTATATTTGATCACTATGAAGATAGGGAGTATGATGTAGGGGTTGGTCTTGTCACAGAAGACATAACCTGAAGATTTGACCAGGAGAAACCCTTAGTTGAGGCACACGAGGAGATCGTTTATACATAGCTAGAAGTAAATCAACATTCATCAGTGGATCAAAAATCACCTACGTCAATCCTTCTTCCAATTGTACCCACATTTTACAGTAAGAAAATTCAAGTGGAAAAATAAATATTCTATCAGTCCCATGTGTTTTGTCACCATTTTCATGACCCTGTAGGGGTGTATATGGAGTTGTATTTCTCAAATGTTTTGGAACCTGTAAACTTTATTGTGTCAGAAGAAGTCAGAGGAGATATAGGAAATGTTTTCAAACCATTGTCATATTCCTCTTGTCTGCTATCAATCATTGGCATTATAAAGACTCATGCCAACAAGTTGCTTGAATGGATTTGGTGGAATTTTTCCTTCACCTAGCCCATTATAAAAGTCATCTAGCTTAGGTTTTGTACATAAATAAGCTCCATCAAGAGAAGGTATGTTTTCTTTATGTTTTAAAGTAGGGTTATATAAGTGTTCATTATGTTGTCTTCAGCACGATGCATCAGAGAATGGCTCCACAAGCCCAAAGGATAAGGCACTGAAACTACAAGAGTTTTTAGAGCCTCATAGGGAGGACTCTATCCCCCATGGAGCCTATGTTAGCACAAGATTGGTTAAAGTGCCAAGTGTCAAGAGCAATCATTGAAAAAAATCTCAAAAAGTTCAAGCATCAAAAGAACTCATGGATTCGCGCTACCTAATCGCACGTAGACACATAGGCAGGTCCTACCTAAATTCGCTACCTAAATTCTGGTAGAAAACGAATTGTGCAGAGTTATTTTACCAGTTTTGAGTCACTAACTTAAAAATTGGATTGTGAACAATTGAGAAGGTATTTTTGAAAACCATAGGACATTTTTTTTCATAATATTCCTAATAAAAAAACCTCTCTCGGTTTTTCAAAATGTGTTACGGTTTGAGAGATATTAGACATAAACGTGGCACTACTGAATCTGCACAATGGGGATACATAATTTCCTATAGCAGTCATGGTTTTGATATTCTCCTTGTTGGGAGGTTGCCACCTGTAACACCCTGTTTCCCCTAGTTTGTAAATATAACTTTATTGGCCAGGGACTATGACAAACTCAAATTGTGAATGTTTAATTTGGTTGACCTTTGTATAAAGGTCGATGAATGTAAATCCTGTTATTTTGTTGGATAATGGAAATGTGTTGCATGACTGCTGAGAGAGGGGATGTGTTACAAAAGAAAGGCCATGATTTCTAATAAAAAGGTGGTGGAGGGAACCCAGAATGGTTGCGATAAACTCCACCGAACTAGTACCATACTGGAATTAATGTTTCTCATATCAAAACAACCCTCTCCCCATAAATGAATTCCCATTAGGCTGGTAGGTGGGAAGGGCCTCCTCAAGAGTTAATGAGAGATGGAGAATAATTCCCATCGGATGGCTTCCAGACCTGACCACAGACAAGGGGATTTGAGAAACATGCAACCTTTTCGAGGGAGACAATAAGGAGAAGCATGGTGGACGGAGGGGTAGCTGATGAGAAATGCAGAGAGGAGAGCAAGAAAATCTCTTGGGTCCGAAAGAGGAGAAAAACAACGGGAAATTGAGTTCTGGTCACAGGAATGGAGACTGAGGAAGGAGAAGGAGAGTAACCTTCATCCTCATATATTCCTTTATAGGGAGAAGGAGAGTAACCTTCATCCTTGTCTATTCTTGTATAGGGAGAAGGAGAGTAACTGATGCAGGAGCATCTCTCCACGTCAGCCAGCCAGCGAGCCAGCCATGTCAGCAAATTCAAATCGCGCGTTGAAGAGAGGCGCAGCCTCATTTGGAATTTAAATTTAATGTAATTAAATGTTTAATGCTGGTGAGTTGTGGATCCATGCCTTTTTGCAAGTGTTAGGTATATCGGCCTTTAATGTTTGTATGGCTGAGATCTAGATCCAGATGCTGGACTAGATAGCCCATTCAATGTAATTGAATAGGGTAGGTAGGTTGGAGGGAAGCGCTCGAAGATCCCCCTCAGGTAAAATATATTTTCATATCTCATTTTGTAGTAGTTGTAGAGAGGTGGTAGAATTTATGTGAGAATCTGCAAGTAGAGAGCAGAAGAGAGAAGAGTCAAGACCTTATTACAGGCCGTGCTCAGGAACACCCTTGTATAAACAGGCATTTGTCATTTTAATACAAACAGAGCAGTTTTTCCTGAATGTATTCTGTGTTGAATGAATGTCTGTGAGTGTTCTTCATATGTTATGAATGTATGTTGTGGTTGTACATTTGCAGGTTGTTTTGATTTCAGGTGAAGGTCTTTGAGGCTTCACACCAGGAGGGTGTGACAGAACACTACGGGTTCTGATAGTCGTGCACAGGGGATGCATTTCTGAATACTGCGGGTTCAGACAAGGACATGCTGCGGCACAAGAAATGGAATCAACAACTCAGGAGAAAGACCTCAAGGTTGTTGAATACCTTGGAGGCAAAAGGTTTTGTATGAGAGACACAGTTGTAGACAAAACTTTATTGTGAGTTCTGTAAAGCTCTGCTAAGTGGGCATTGAGCACAGGTACAAGGTGACTTTGGAGGAAGAAATATGTTGTGAGTTTAGAAAGAAGAACCATAATCACTAGGGGATTCTGAAGCTCTGCCAAGTGGGCATTGAGAAGGTGCAAGGAGTGCACAGAGGGAGACAGACCGTTGGAAGTTCTGTGAGAAGATACTCTGCCAGGTGGGCATTTCAGTAATTGTGTAGACATGCACAAGAGAAGAGAACTCTTTGAGTTCTGGAAGTTGAGGAAGAGTCCACTGAAGGATCTTCACAGGGTTGTTGAACGCCCTAACAGACTCAGCAATCAGGTTGTTTGAGCAGAGAGACTACCAGGAGGGCATCCAGGTATTCTCCATTTGTGGGAGAGAAGGAAGAAGGATAAAATCCCTTAGGGGTCTGAGTGTTTGCAGAATCTCAGAAGAGATACCACCAGCATGTGCATGAGAAGACTTTGTAGGAGTGCAGAATTTAAAGAATCCTTCAAGGATTCGAAGATAAAAGCTCAAGAGGGACAGCGTTGCATATGCACAGCAAAGCTCAGAGTCGAGAGTTCACCGGAGGAATTAGACACAGGCTGAGGCCTTTTGAATCTTTGGAATTTCTCACAAGTTTGGGAAGAAAGCGCAGAAGCTTAGGAGGAAGCACAACAGCCGTCAGATCAGCCAGAGATCGAGATATGGACCGTTGTTTTTTGCATCCAGGGAGCATCAAGAGGAGCGCAGAGGAAGAAATGATCTGAGCCATCAGATCTTGATAAGATACCCATCAATCGTCGGATCTGTCAGATTTGCGAGGGAGCTAAGCCTTCGTGAATAGAAGAGGAGAAATCCTGAAAGGAGGGTTGACTCATCGGGGTTTTGCATATCGGGATATTGGAGATCTCTATGACACAAGATCGGGAATTTTCATGGTAAAAGTCTCGGGAATGATCTAGACCGTCCGTTGTGGGGACACGTGGCAGAAATCGAGTGACCTGTCGGTATATCGGCTACCGGGGTTTTGAATTGACAGTGAAATATTGTCATTGGAGCAATGCAAGTCGTGATATTCCGAGGTTGGATATGAAGTGTCCATCAGAGGAGGACACGTGGCAGAAATCGAGCGCCATCGGGGAAAGTCCCGAAAGGGAGGTCGTCTATCGGCATATTGGGAATTGGGATATCGATCCCATGGACAAGAAATCCAGACCTTTCGAAACTCTGAATTCTGAAACCCTCAATGGAGGGAGGTATCATTTAGGGGGCTAGCTCTCGGCATAGCGGAGAATCGGGATTCAGAATTTTGCGAGTCTTGAGGACATGTACATTTCGGCATAAGAAAGACTAAAACCCCGATTGGAGACAAGACTGTGGTCATAGAGGGCAGGGTCGCGTGGACTGCGAGTCTAGGATAGGGAGGGGCTAGCAGAAGCTGATGTCATATCGGGGGTCGGAGAATTGGGGATCCCAAGGACAAAGTGTCTATGCACTTTGGCATGAGAAAGTCTGAAGCCCCGAAAGTATATAAGGTTGTGGTATTACGAAATGGTGGTCAAGTGGGCCAGGTGTTTAGCCTGGAGGGATAACGGAAGTTAAGGCACATTGGCGCATTGGGAAATTGGAGGTCGGGAGTTTGAGAGGTCAAGAAATCTTGACGTCGGGGATTCCGAAACCCCAAAACCCAAAATTTATCATCAGGGAAAATTCACGGTGGAGTGCTGAAGACCGTGTAGGGAAAGAGAAGGACCTGTGGATCGAGTTTTCATCAGAGATTCTAGAAGGGAATCAGAAGAGCCACTTTGGCTCATAATTGAATGAGAACAATCCTGTGAGCAGGGAGTGCAAGGGGGTGGTCGCTCGTGACTCTACTGTGTCAAGTGGTATCAAAGCCGAAAATTCACTTGTATATTTCAGGTGAAGCGAGGAGAGAAAAGAAGAGAGAGCATTGGAGACTCTGTGGCGATTGTTTGCAGGTAGGAAACAATCAAGAAAGTATTCAGGGAGACTGTAGGATGAAGCTGGTAACACTCTTGGTGCAGAGTGACAGCAACAAGTTTGCTAGGAAAGCAGACAGAGACAACACCATGGTTACTAAAGGCCATAGGCATGCTGGGAAGAAGAGCAAGGCAGAAAAGCTTGTAGAGATAGATAGAGAGCTCGTTGAATTAAAGGTGGACATAGAAAATCTCAAACTGCGGATGCGGCAGGATAAGAAGATGGTTCAGGTATGTGAACCAGAAAATGGGAGAAATCTCAGTGAATTGGGATCGACTGAGGATCTCAAGAACTGCCAAGAGGGCAGAGAAGAGGAAATTCCCAATTGCTAGGTGGGCAACGAAATGAGATCACTGCGACATCTCAGAGACTGTCAGGAGGACAGATAGGGAATTTCACATTTCCAGCTGGGCAATGATATGAGGTCGCTGCGGGATCTCGAAGACTACCAGGAGGGTAGTGGAAGCATCTCAGATTTCCAGGTGGGCAGAGATGAGCATTCGAGACTATCTGAAAGTCTCATGGACTCGGAGGTGAGTTTAATTCAGAAAGGGTTGCTAATGAAGGTGGGATCAGTTGATCTCATAGTCTGCCAAGAGAGCAGCGAAAGCATCCCATATTGCCAAGTGGGTAGGGATGAGCAGGTGAGTTTTGATTAGCCCAAGGAGCTGACAGAGCAGGTGAGCTCAAGGATGAGTTTGGATCAGCATGTGCAGCTGACAGAGGAGGAAGATCAGAATAATATTCTGATGATTGAGGAAATTGGAGTATTCCTACCATTTTCCCAGGAGGAGGTAGAAGTCTGTATTGCAGATGTAGCAAGAGAAGAAGAACAGTCAACTGAGACTGTCAAGGAGGAATTGGAGCAGGTGTTTGAGACTACCCAAGCAGAAGCAGACGAAGAGGAAAATGAGCATTCTGAGGAATGGCTCACTACTTTTATCCAGGAAGCTAGAAGAGCTGTAGCACTGAAGCTAACAGCAGAAGAAGGAGAAGAGGAAGGAGAAAACGAGCATTCTGAGGAATGGCTCAACATTTTCAGCCAAGAAGCTAAAGAGACTGCAACGTGGGAGTTTGCAGCAGAAGAAGGACAGGAGGCAGACAACATTTGTTTTGTTGATCTGTGGGAACAGATTGAATCCTTGGAAGAGAGGGTGAAAGTGCAGGCCATGCACATCCAACAGGTGAAGTTGGAAACTGAAGAAGGAGGCATGGGAGATCATGATGATCTACCCAATTGCAGAAAATTTTTGCAGTTGAGGAGACTGCATGAACATAGCCAGCCACTGGAGCAGCTGGACGAAGTGATCAAGGAGATCAGAAGGTTGATGTTGAGGTTAGAAGAAACTGCCAGCGAGGAGCAGCTGAGCAGAAGGAAGGAAGTAGCAACAGCAATAGTGCAACAACAGCAGAATGGAGCAGATGAACAGCTCTAGAGGATGATTTGGGATCCAGGAGGATTCCCATAGCTGAGATGGGAAGCTCATTAGCAGGAGCTCATGATTTTTGTAGCTCAAGAGTTTGATGCAAGAGCATCTCTCCACGTCATCCATCTAGCCAGCCAGCCACGTCAGTGAATTCAAATCGCGCGTTGAAGAGAGGCACATCCTCATTTGGAATTTGAATTTAATGTAATTAAATGTTTAAAGATGGTGATTTGTGGAGTCGTGCCTTTGTGCAGGCGTTAGGTAGATCGGCCTCTAATGTTTGTATGGATGAGATCTAGATCCAGATGTTGGACTAGGCATCCCATTCAATGTAATTGAATAGGGTAGGTAGGTTGGAGGGAAGCGCTCGAAGAGCCCCCTTAGGTAAAAGAGATTTTCATATCTCATTTTGTAGTAGTTGTAGAGAGGTGGTAGAAGTTGTTTGAGAATCTGCGAGTAGAGAGCAGAAGAGAAAAGAGTCGAGACCTTGTTATAGGCTGTGCTTAGGAACACCCTTGTATAAACAGGCATTTGCCATTTTAATACAAACAGAGCAGTTTTTCCTGCATGTATTCTGTGTTGAATGAATATATGTGAGTGTTCTTCATATGTTATGAATGTATGTTGTGGTTGTACATTTGCAGGTTGTTTTGATTTCAGGTGAAGGTCTTTGAGGCTTCACACCAGGAGGGTGTGATAGAACACTGTGGGTTCTAATAGCCATGCACATGGGATGCATTTCTAAATACTGCGGGTTCAGACAAGGACGTGCTGCGGCACGAGAACTGGAATCAACAACTCAGGAGAAAGAACTCAAGGTTGTTGAATACCTTGGAGGCAAAAGGCTGTGTATGAGAGACAAAGTTGCAAACAGAACTTTGTTGTAAGTTTTGTAAATCTCTGCCAAGTGGGCATTGAGCACAGGTACAAGGTTCCTTTGGAGGAAGAACTCTATTGTGAGTTCAGAAAGAAGAACTAGAATCACTAGGGGATTCTGAAGCTCTGCCAAGTGGGCATTGAGTAGGTGCAAGGAGTGCAAAGAGGGAGACAGACCGTTGGAAGTTTTGTGAGAAGATACTCTGCCATGTGGGCATTTGAGTAATTGTGTAGACAGGCACAAGAGAAGAGAAATCTTTGAGTTCTGGAAGTTGAGGAAGAGTCCACTGAAGGATCTTCACAGGGTTGTTGAACACCCTGATAGACTCAGCAATCAGGTTGTTTGAGAAAAGAGACTGCCAGGAGGGAATCTAGGTATTCTCCATTTGTGGGAGAGAAGGAAGAAGGATAAAATCCCTTAGGGGTCTGAGTGTTTGCAAAAGCTTAGAAGAGATAGCACCAACATGTGCATGAGAAGACTCTGTAGGAGTGCAGAAGTTGAAGAATCCTTAAAGGATTCGAAGATAAAAGCTCAGGAGGGACAGGGTTTCATATGCGTAGTGAAGCTCATAGTCAAGAGTTCGCTGGAGGAATTAGACACAGGCTAAGGCCTTTTGAATCTTTGGAATTTCTCCCAAGTCTGGGAAGAAAGCGTAGAAGCTCAAGAGGGAGCACAACAGTCGTCAGATCAGACGGAGATCGAGATCTGGACCGTTGGTTTTCATGTCTAGGGAGTATCAGGAGGAGCGCAGAGGAAGAAATGATCTGAGCCGTCATATCTTCAGAAGATACCCATTAGCCATCGGATCTGTCAGAGTTGCGAGGGAGTTAAGCCTTCATGAACAGAAGAGAAGAAATCTCGAAAGGAGGGTTGGCTCATCGGGGTTTCGCATATCGGGATATCAGAGATCTCGATGACACAAGATCAGGAACTTTCATGGTAAAAGGCCTGGGAACGATCTGGACCGTCCATTGTGGGGACACATGGCAGAGATCGAGTGACCCGTCGGTATATCGGCTACCGGGGTTTTGAATTGATAGTGAAATATTGTCATTGGAGCATCGCAAGTTGCGATATTCCGAGGTTGGATCTGAACCATCCATCAGAGGGGGATGCATGGCAGAAATCGAGTGCCATCAGGGAAAGTCTGGAAAGGGAGGTCGTCTATCGGTATATTGAGAATTAGGATATCGAGAATCCCATGGACAAGAAGTCCAGACCTTTTGGAACTCCGAGGTCCAAAACCCCGAATGGAGGGAGGTATCATTTAGGGGTCCATCTGTTGGCATAACGGAGAATCAGGATTCGGCATTTCGTGAGTCTTGAGGACATGTACATTTCGGCATAAGAAAGACCGAAACCCTGATTGGAGACAGGACTGTGGTCATAGATGACAGGGTCGCGTGGACCGCGAGTCTAGCCCAGGGAGGGGCTAGTGGAAGTTGACGTCATATCGAGGGTCGGAGAATCATGGATCCCAAGGACAAAGTGTCTATGCACTTTGACATGAGAAAGTCCAAAGCCCCAAAAGTATATTGTAATGTCCCCACTTTGGGACATCATCACAGGGTAGAGATTTATGATGACTAGATTAGCCAGATGGGTGCTAGAGAGAGTATAGGGGTATTTGAGAGGCATTGTGGGGTCCATATTGCATTGATGATCATATTCCATCATTATGAGCCATTCCACACAGGTCGGCTTTGGTTTCGTTGCATTCTGACGATTTCCATGATTTTGACTATTTTGAGCTATAAGTCAATGGAATTCACTAAAGAGGTCATTTTGGGCACATTACTTGGAGGAACCTCTCAGTGTAATAGCTCATTCGAATCGAGAGGAGCAACACTACAAGATGGGATGGCTAGAAGTGACTTTCAGTGGCCAGGGAAGCCACAAGGAGAGATAAGGAGAGTTTCAAAGGTAAAAAGGTTAATTGATTAATTAAAGTGATTTAATTAATTAATTAAATATTAATAAAATGAAACTCACTTTGGAGGGACAAGGTGAGCCAAAAAGTATAAAGGAAAGGCAAGGGCCTCTTCTCATTCATTCATGTATGATCTTATTTTGATTTCTGGCTTCTAGCTAGTGAGCCTAATATTCGGGGTTTTGAGGGTTTTGACATAACAAACCCTAGAGGACGATTCGGTGGTGAAAGATTCCACCTATATTGTCCCAAGATTGGTC
>JASDQU010190109.1:2911-20187 GCA_032191745.1 Picea mariana
AGAAAATATAAACAAACAATTATGGAAAACAAATAACATGAAGGCATACAACCCGTTTTGAAAAAAGAAAAAAACCAATAGTTCAAAGAAAGCTCTATGTTTTATTCAAAAAGAAGTTAAACACATTTAGAATTCTCCACTCTTAACAGGAATAATTAGCAGCATATATTTTCTAGAGGAATTTCTACAGTTTAATGATACATTTCATAAACTCATATCATACCTCCAACCCAAACATTCAATATATAAACATAATAAAATTTCAAACCACATGTAAGAAATCATTGAATCACTAATTATATTAGGCATCCATATCCACTTTGATATTATCTGAATCTCCATGCAAGGTCACCTATTACTGTAATTACCAAGAGCATGTGAACATGCCCTTCCTACCATGCATGTAATGCATGCAACATGTATGACACACTAGTGCAAACTATTGATTTTTCATAAGATATGATATTGTATATGAATATATTATTACAATGATGAGTGTGTCATATATATAGAACATATAGTGACCATTCATGAAATGATGCATCCCTTGGATAATAAATAACTACATATTTATTATTATTATTATTATTATTATTATTATTATTAATAATATTAATATATATATATATATATATATATATATATATATACTTTGTATTATAAATATCATGTCATATATTTTATTTTATTTTCATAGAAACTAGGGAACTTTTCATTAAAATGGTGTGGTCAAGACCACTGAGTTACAATATACAAAAAATTTAAAGGTCTCGAGGACCACTAAATCTCAGGACTAGTTCAACAATTACTAAAATTATGTCTAAGTCTTTGAGGAGTATCCAAAAACTAATGCTACTTCTAATCTGGTAGGTATATTTCCAGTAAAAATTATCGTTAATACATAGTGATAAACAAAACATTACAACTACAATTTGAAAATAAATCAGCTACCAGGTTCTTTCTTGACATATTGAAATTGTTTATGGACACATTCTGCTTCGATTGGTTCATTGAGGTTAGGGATCGGGACCACTAAGGATTTTGTAACATTCCTTGACGTTTTTCCATTGCTAGTCCGGGTGGAAGGTTGTCTTTGATTTTTCTCACACTACTCAAGACGATAATGGAGGTCTTCAATTTGGCTTCATTGAGTAAAACACTTCGTCCTGGAGCTTCCCGATGAGATGTTGATGCTGAGACAAGGTTTCTAACTCAAAGGAGACCGTGGAGATGATGGCCCCATACTTATTTTTTAGCCTCTGACATTCTGTGCACTCGAAATTGGGATCCCACTGTCCTTGTTTATCTTCGTTCTCCTTAGCATCCATGCTTCTTCGAAAGGACCAAACTGAACAATGCCTTCATTTTGGAGAGGAATTGATTTCAGAAAACGAGGAGAGGAGAGTGATTCTGGTTGTGAGGTTGAGAACTTAGATTGCATTGAGATGAGGGGAAAAATAGGGGTGGAAATGTCGCCAGACTAGGCTGGAAAAATCACCGAGAAAAAGATAAAATCTCAATTCAGAAAGCCCGAGAAGAGATTCAGGGATGAGCCAAACAAACCTCCTAGCCAAAGGAGTGTAGACAAAAAATCAGAGGCATCGAGCTTTAATTAGCTTTATGAGGGGCCACCTTTCATAATCCACCATGATGTCGACTCGAACCCTGTGATAATTCAAAAATGAGATGAAAGGAAAGAGGAGTTGAACCAAGGATTTAGAGAGTACCTGATCTGGCTAGGAACCCTCATTCCAAATGCTTTCAAAGGGTGATGAAGAACAGGTAATGGTTCCTTTTGAGCTCACCATTGTCATTTGACCCATTCCTTTTGAATCCTCCTTCACTGCACCTGAAACCACATCCCTGAGACGCACGGGCACACAGGTGTGAGGAGTACTACCTCCCCTCCTCATGATGGAACAACTGTACTTCCCACAGGGTGTTCGATCTCTCATCGGTGATAAAAGACCCTGACCTCATGCCCCAAAACTTGCGCAGGAGAACATGCGACACAGTAGCTTACCACGTGTTTCCCCCCATACCTCGTGGGCCCCAGGTTTTTGAGAGAGGATTAAACTCATGGAAAAGGTCATGAGCTATCAAATCCATTGACCTCCAAGTGACTTGGGGCCTTTCCAATGGCCTTGTTGGCCAATTTATCGACTTCTACATTTGTTATTCTGAGGAAATGGAAGAATTGATGCACATGGGACCTGAGAGAAAGTGAATTCGTGCAATTAGATTTTTTAAGCTCATGTTATGAGGAGAGGAGCCTGATATCATTGTCCTTATTAGTGTCTTCAAATTTCCAACTAAATTCAGAGTTTGTATGTGATTTTTTTTTCCAAGTGAATTCCTTGGAGGAGGGCATAAACCTCTGCTTTATTGTTTGTTTCCATCCCCATATTCCAGAAGTAATCCAAAAATCTATTTCCTCCAGGACCGAAAAGAACCCCCCACACCTACCTCCCCTTAAATATCATGTCATATAATATATATATATATATATATATATATATGGAAGAATGTCTTCCACATGTTGTCCAAATATAAACACCAACATGGCTAAATGAAAATGGAATTTTATACCATTTCCCTAAATGGTAAATCCATAATGCTTTTTCATGATCTGCATCTAACTAGTTGTTACCCTTCTTGGGATTCTTCAATGCTCAAATCGTTGAGCAAAGTGAGTGAAGAAATTAACAAGAAGAAGGTTGGTGCATCCTCCTTTGTCCTTCTCCATGAATTGGAATGTCTGCATTTTGATATTAAGAAATTGTGTGCTACTAGACAAGATGTTGGTAGATAAGGCTAGCTCTGACTGGAATAGGGAGAAGATGGATGAGCTAAGGTAATCGGATGGGCAGTCGCACAAATATGTTGAGGCCTCATTCTAGAAAATTATGATGTATATGTTGAGGCCGCACAAATAATATTTTTGAATTTGACATTAAAAATAATTTTATTTTTAAAATATTTAATTTAATCAATTATAAGAAATATTTTTAAATTTAAAAATAATTATTTTCTAAATATTTAATTTAATACATATTTTCAATTTATTAAAAAAATCGCAAATAAAAAAATGTCAATAATCCAATTCGTATATAACATTATTCATACATAATTAATATTCAAAATTACAATAACATTCATAATAATGATAACCATGAGGTTTATGGATTAGGAGAGATCTAAAATTAAAATTGCAATATCATTCTCACGAATTAATATTCAAAATCATAATGCCAGTTGTTGGGGCTCAGAAATGTCATATTTTCATCCACCTTTCCCTTCATCATTCTTCACATTTCATCGCGCCATTAACCTTTCATTATGTCCTTTTCATAAATATATTTGGGTTTCACCTTATTATTCTCCACTTTATTCATTTTAGTATTAAAAAGGGAATTTGTGATTAAATATTAGAAAATCGACATGTTTTCATATATATCTCAAAAATGTGTGAGATTTGTAATGTGTAGGAATATGTGAAGAATTAATACAAAAGACTTCTCGAATATATCCTCCACCATTTCAAGGAGATAGTTATTCAAAGCCTATTCCAAAGGAGAAGATCATGGAGATTTGGTTGGAATATCTTATCCAAGATATATGAGAGATATGTGTGAGGATTTGAAGGGATTATATTTTGTAATCATGGGAAATAGGTTGAGAGAAAAGTGGATCTGTAATTATGAGATGGTTATCTTATATTCAAGGATCTCATGTATAAAAGAGAATGCTCTCTCTTCATGAGAGGAGTAATTAGGATGAGAGAGAGAGTAGTCATTAGGATTTGAAGGAAAGGGATTCTTAGCTTTGATTCATAGTTTTGGTTTTCATGCTTTCATTATTCTATTATGAAGATTGATTTGATTATTGTAATATAAGATTGCTTCATTGATGTGAGCTCACATATGTTGTTGTGTCATTCAAATCTTCACATGTTGTATTTGTTTTTCCTTCATGTAGTTCTCCATTTCTAGATTAATTTCATTTCAGTCGTAGGTTATAGCAATTCAATTCCAAGTTGTGTGTTTGAATTTCCTGCATTAGATTAATGATTCAATTTCAGATATAGCTTAAACATTAGATTAGATTAGTCTCGCTTCAATCTTGCATATACTTTGTGTGTGCTTTGTAAGTTTACAAACCTCAGATTGACAAATTAGATAGTTTGGCAAGTACTACAATGCAATTAATTCAACATTAGTTTGGCCCAATGTAACGATTGTCATTCCCTTGTTACGATTGTTGTTCCCTTTACAGGAAGTGTCGTTCATTTGAATAGAACAACTGGCATTCCCTTTATGATTGTTGTTCCTTTACAGGTGTTGCATCTCTGGAGGATGAGGTATTGAAAATGAAAGTTAAGAACCTACGTAGGACACAAGTAAAATGCTTGTGCCAACACCTACCTTCGGCTGATGCATAGAGGCTGTTTTTAGGACATCTTTAGAGCCCAACATTTTGGCTTCGTTGTTGAGGAAGCACGATGGATTAAGGTATCAATTTATTTTTTCATTTCAATTCATGAAAGTGTGATCTAGATGTGTTGGTAAGGGGTCATAGCAACTATTGAATGGAGACTCCTCATGTTCTCCCTGCCAACTAGGTAAAAGTAATTTCAATTTCTGCAAATTTCAATTCCCGCAAGAGTAATTTAAATTCCTGCAAATTTCAATTTATGCAAGAGTGTTTGATTTCTACAAGTGTGATCTACATGTGTTGGTACTAAGGGTCATATAAGCTAATTAAGTGGAGATTCCTCACTGTCCCTACCAACTATCAAGAGCGTTTAATTTCCACAATTGTGAAGAGTAATTGTTTTATGTTTTAGCAAGAGTGTTTTTATTGAAGTTTTTCATTTTGATTTGGGTATTGTAAGAATCCTTTTTTTAACATGATTTAACAATGAATTTAAACTTGGAACTACTCACTTAGATCCTAGCAGATGTCAGGATTTCCTCTTCCCATGAAGAGGAGATCTTGACAAGGATCAAAGATTCAAATACTCCTCCAGAAACAATTGAAGATCCAACATCTGAAGACTCTTATGCATCTGATCACGAACAATTGATCGGAAAGGAGATCGAGGAAGATGAAGAGGATTTACAACATGATATGAGTGAGGAACAAGGCACATATGAAAGCCTTATCGAGCAATGGTTACAAAAAACTACTAGATTAGATAAATTTCATTTTTATTTTTATTCAGTTAAATCACAGTCACAACAATTCAATTTGTTCATTTTTGGATATTTCTATTTTTCATGCGTAAAAATGAAAATGAACATAATTTTACTACTGTTACGTGAATGGATCCACTGGAAGTTTAATTACACGTAACTAATTTTTAATTCTAATTAGCATAGAGTAGGTAGGATTTTATTTTCAAGTTTTTTTATTTGTTAGAATAAGTATGCTCTCCTCCACGTTGTTGAAAAGTCAACAAGAAACATGTGTCTAATTTAATGTTCCCTTAAATAAATTGGACAATAAATATTAATCTATTATTTCATTCATAACTAAGTAAGTTGGATTTGTAACAGAACTATAAATGTAGTTAAGTGAGTTAATCTCAATTGTACTAGTTGTAACTAAACTTGCACTAGTGAGAGTTCAGTCAATCAGTGAATTCACATGCAACTGAAGATTCACCACAATTAACTACATGCATGTCAAATCCAGTGGAGACCCAGTTGAGAAAACAGGTGAAAGGGACAGTTTGGCTATCAGTTGTGATTTTATCGCACATGTAGTGGATATTCTTATGAGCATGTGCAAACTAGGAAATTTGTAATTCAGTTGTGAGAATTCTAATTGCAAGGATTTGTGAAGAGGAGGCAAGTTGTCTAGACACAGGAATTGGCACATGTATTTGTTGATTTGTGTATGACAGTGCGAGAGGATTGTATTGTACTGAGAGCTCTTGGATTAGAGTTTTGTATGAGATTATTTAATGATTCATATTATACATAATATATGATAGTGGGGTTTTTAGCTTTACGCTTTCCCGGTAAAACTTCTGTGTTATGTGTTCTTGATATTTCACTTTGTGATTGTGGTTGTGATCATGGTTTAATTTTCCACAAGAATAATAGTAGAAGCGATTATGTATTTAACAGTGGAATATAATTGTTAGATCAGGAGAATCACAGGAAATACTTAATTTGTATTGAAATTTCTACACACGCTTTGTGTTATAGCGAGGACCGGAAAGTAGGATGATTGATTGATTTCAGGAAGATTGATTGATTGACGAAAAAAATGCCTAATCTATTTTTCCGTCTACGATTTGTTTCCATTTGCTCACAAATTTTTAATAAGTTTGCAAAATCAAATTTTATTTGTTTAATAGAAAAGTAAATACATAAATAAAATACATGTTTGCACATATTCCATATGCAAATCAAAACAATAAAATAGTAAGTACATTAAAAAATAATAATATAAATGAATAAGGTCTGCAATTCATACAAGATAAGAGTTGTGTTTTTTTCACGCAGAAAATCCAAGCTAAAACAGTATCATGACCGTACTCTTCTCGTTTTTAACTTTCGGCTCCAGTAGCTTTTGTCTCATCCTGGTTTCAGTGGCAGTAATGCCATCTTTTCACCTTCATCTAGTAACCTGGAATAAAACCTACAAGTGCAAACCAACATAACAAAAATACCATGCCATTTATATTGAAGTTCCACGCTAAACCTACATTCGATAAACCTGCAAACATCGCTCTCATATCTAGCTTTCATCTTGCACCTTCATCCTTCCATGTTGATCCCTACAAAAATAGTAAAACATGAAGATCGCCCAGATATGAATATTTGAGGTTCATCATGCCAAACCAACAGAAAAATAATTTGTGGAGAAAGAAATGCAACAAGAAAAACAAGTCAACCATTGTTTTTCTCTCTGCGGACTACAAATAGGTTATTTGGGTAAGTTATTACAACTCCACTCAAATAATGCGCAAGAAAAACAACCTGAAATATTGGTCAGTTCGCTGAATACAGATCAATTCCCAAATCATCTTCGTTCTTTGTGATTTGGCAACCATCTCTTACAAACCTAACTGGCCAACATTAAATAAATGATTGATCATTGATTGAATGATAACTATTTACTGAAATCTAAATAAATAGTTACTGAAAATAGTTATTTAATGGTTACAACTGTGCAACTATTTGAGTCCTTGAGAAAATAATAGTTATGATCATAAATTATTTTTTGATCTATGATATCACAGTAAATCTTGAAGCCGCCATCTTAATCACTCCACTTCATCGAGCGAGAGAATGAGCATCTGAGTGAAGAAACCATTTTGGTAAGTAATGTTATGTAAAGCATAGGGCACACCGATCTCTAGGTTTTACGATGACGGTGAGAATAATAAGATTCATGAAGAAAATGGATATCAATGCATGGACCTGTAGAATGCTATGAAATTTATGTGTTGACTCTATGCCATATTGGGGGTCCACACAGCTTCCTATATGAGCAAGGTCAAGTGTGGCGTGCTCGAACAAATTAGGAAAATTTTAAAGCATGCTCTTTAGCATCAAAGGCCACGTGCCTGCTCCTTCAAAGTCAGGAACATGTTGTTTTTATGGATAAATTCATTTATGAGATCCTCGGTGGGAATGGTATAACAGGGCCAGAAGACATGAAGGTTGCATTGGATTTCCCCATGAGTGATTTGGTCTCTCACTACCTCTTCAAAGGTCGTCCGAGGTTGAAGGATTTATTCATCTCTCTCGTTGGTGTCAGTAGCCTAGCAGAAGCAATTCGGTTCGGAGACAATGGGAAAGGTGAGAGACCTGTGATCAATAAAATGTGGAGTAATATGGGTACCTCCATGCAGCAGTGTTACACTGAATTGTCAAAGAAGGTATTTTCGTGCAACAATGATACATTGAATTGTCAAAGTAGGGAAACATAGATGATTTTGGTTCTGAAACAGGAAGTGGAATTAACTTGCATGCGCGATGGAAAATGTAATTGTTGGAAAAGTGTGAATGACTGGGGGTTGAAGCGGTGTTTCCTTTACCCATTCAGATATTTGAAGCTTTGCAAAAATCTAGGTAAATTATATACTCGGTAATAAGCCATTGAAAATTTCCTATATGGTCTGCTTTGGAATGAATTATCCCCAGCATCTTCATCATTGAGGTTCATCCCTGTCATTTATCCATGAAAAGACGGAGAATATATGGTGCAAGAAGGGAATGACTAAATGGTACGACAAAAATACAGTGAATCGAAACGTTCATGTGGATGTTTTAGTCGAAGGACCTGATGCAAATGATCAATTCAAAGATGTCATCTCTGATTATAACCATCTGGAGCTGACGACATATACAAATGTTGCGTTTTTTGGTGCCCTTGCTAGTCTCCTCCACTGGAAGGTGTCTTGACAAAACTAATGAGATTGGGTACTTTTCCTGTTGGTTTGATCTTCAGTTAAGGATCCATATATTAATATCCACTGCTCTACCAACATCCATTGATCTTATTTCCTTTCTTCATGCAGTAGAGAGAAATAATTTTCTTTTATTTGTTTTGATATAAAAATTATTTGGTTTGATAAGATATGCTCAACCATTGTTCTTAAATAATTTTCTTTTATTTGTTTTGTTATAAAAAAATAAAAATAAAAATATAATAATAAAAAGAATTTTTTGCTTTATTATTAAAAAATAATAATAATAATAATAAAAATAATTTTATTTTAGTTATTTTATTTTATTATAATATATATATATATATATATATATATATATATAATAAAAATCATAAAAAAATAAAAATAAAAAATGTTTTAGGTCAAAAACAAATAAAATTGCAAATGGACGTTTTTATAATTCCTGAAAACAATATGGAAACATGTTTTTACGATTTTATGCTAAGTTGTTTCTTGGAGTCACTTTAGGAAGCAATAAACGACAAGCGTGCAACAACAATAGGTACAAAAACACATTTTATCTCTTTAATTTGTCTCATTCATACTTAATCTTGCATTTTTTGTTTTATGATGATATCACAAGTTTGATTGCAGGATTAGTACTAAGTTTGATTGCAGGAATGAAGACGCTCGCATTCCATGCCACAGTGATTTTTAAGAATCACAATTTTTTTTTCCTAAAAACATGCTTTTTGCAAGCTTGAAGGAGTCGATTCTCATTATACACATCATGATGATTGATGTTACACAAAACCCATCCATACAACCATTTTGCGTCATGAATTATTTCCTCGTCTTTCTCCTTCAAAGAAGATTGGTCATCCCTGTGTTGACGTTGTTATCTCCTCAAATAAATTATTGGATTTTTTCTTTTTGAGGTGATAGGTTGTGATCTAAATTTTATTTCTAAATTTTTGTAAGTAGGATAGAGAGTCTATATTTTGAAAATAAGCTCAAAAGAAAGTTTGGATTTGGTTTGGTCAAGAAAATGTCCGAATATCAGGTTTCGGTGGTGTAGGCGAGCCTCCAATGTGCTCATTAACCACCGAAAGCTTTTCTTCTCGGCGGTTAAAGGGTCGAAGCAAGAAAGCGATTAACCACCGAAAGTGTTTCAACGGTTAAAATGGAAATCTCGTGCTTTCGCACGAGCCAGCTGTCAAGTGGGCGCAATGATTAAAACATAACCGCCGAAAATCTCGCCATGATGGAGGGTATGCATGTTCGTGGTGTCTATCCAGAAAAGTTCAAAGCTCCCGTGTCCTTTCAATCACATTGATCGTTTCAAAATCCAAACACGGCGGGGATTTGTATGTGTGATTTCACGGAACCTCCCTCCATTTCAGTCGTGAGTACTCAAGCCATCATGATCTCGATACTCTTTCAGAAAACCTCGCTGAGTCATCATGAATCCAAAAAATTGCTGAGACGACCGTGAAGTTCGTGATTTCATCAGTCAATCGTATTCTCAGAGATATTCATCCCGTTTCCTCTGGTGATTGTCAAGGCGCCATCAAAATCCAAGCGAGCGTTCTCGAGTTAAGTAAACCAGTCTGATCATCAGGTAATCTCATAAACTATCCTCTGTCAGTTTCCAAAAATGAATTTGCCACCGAAAATCTAAAGTTTCGACACATTCTCAGTCGAATTGTCGCCCAAAACTGGGTCAGTTTCTGAAATCGATCATCTTAATGTTATGTTACTCTGTTCCACCAGTTTCCCATAAAATATTTTTTCTGTGTTCATAGTTCCCAGAGTCAGTGTCTCCCCGGATGTCTAGTTCCCATAATTTTACGCACAATCAACATCAACCCATGACCAAAGTAGGACCAGCCTTGAGATCTGAGGTGGATGGCGTTTGGTATTTAGAAGCCCATCCGGAGGTTGCAGAATTTTTCAGACAGACTGGATTTTTTGCATACTGTGAGAAATTAACAAGATTTCACCAACAAGTGGCCGAATCTTTTGCTCTTTCCTATGATGGAAGGACTGCTAAAGTTGGAAAGGAGGAGATTATCATCGACGAAGAAGCCATTGCTGAGTACACAGGATTACCTAGAATGGGAAACTATTGTTTTAAAACCACCACACCTTCAAACAGCGAGTTCAGGTCCTATTTGCTACCGCTGCATAAAGATTTAACCTGGAAGAAGGACATCCCAATGTCTTATTTGGAACCCAGATGGCAGTCCCTGTTGAAGGCAATTTTGGTGTATATCACTTGTGAGGGGCGCTACAACAGGGTAATGTTTTACCATTTTAAACTTCTGAATCATTTCACAGGAAGAGGACCAATCAACCTGCCTTACTTCTTTCATAAAACCCTGACGAAGATGGCAAGACAAGTGAAAGCCCGGCCTGCTAAAGTTGTCAGCAGATTATCACATCAAGGGTTGATTACTCTTCTTGTGAGAGAGTCTCTGCAGAGGAAACAGATTGAGTGGGGCTTATTTTTGTTTTGGAATGAATTTCAAACAGAAAGAACACCAAAGGTAGAAACTAAGAAAGCCAGGGGAAGAAAAATGCCTACTCCCAAGAGAAGTCATAGGAAAAGAAAAGGAATATCGATACCAAGAGATCCCATAAAATCATCCCCTGGCAAGAAGGAAGGAATCAAGAGAAAATTGCAGTTTGAAGGTAAACAGTCTAAAAACCCTGCCACAGGAAATAACCCTCTGAACCTACCTTACAGTGATTCAGAATCAGAACCAGAGCTGGCAGAGACTCAGGAGAACATACAGATTGAACAGAGTGCAGATTATTCTTCAAATCCACCTTCACCAAAGACTGTAGAGGCCCACAAGCAACCAGAAGCAGAAGCCTCCTCAATTAAGCCCAAAATAGCTAGAGAACGGAAGATCAACAAGCTCCTGCAATAGATTTATGAAATGGAAGTTATAGAAAGGGTGATAAAAAAGACCAATAAAGACCTCACTGACAGAAATGCAGAACTGTTCAAAATGAATCAAACTCTTGAAGAGAAACATGACAAAATTAAAGACAGAAACAGAGTTTTGATCAGAGAAAATATGAAACTGTATAGGCAGCTCAGGATTATGAGGCTGAAGTTAAAAGAATTTCAATCAATAGAAGAGGAGCAAACTGGATTGGAAACTTTGGATAATTTAGCCACGACCATAATGAATACACCAGAGCCCCCTACACAGCCAGTAGAAGTTCGTAGGTTTGCACGAACCAGGGCTGCTTCATCTAAGAAATCCTAAGCATCAGAGAGGACCCAACGTAAACATTTTTGCAATTTTGAAATTTCTTCAAAGATTAACTTTCGGTGGTTTAGTTGAACAGGACGACTGTTCATTAACCACCAAAAGAAGTGCTTTCGGTATATAACCTACGAGAAGATTTCCAAGTTAACCACCGAAAGCCTGTCAGGTCCAGAATGAACGAGTTTTTACACAGATCAAGGTTTTTTGAATTGAAAAGGTTTGAAATATTTTCGAATGAACATCTGATGAATTATCAAAGCAAATCCAACAATTAGTTTTGATAGATTGTGGAAAGAAAAGGTGTTTCAAAGGTTTTTGATATCTTTAACGAAGACAGAAAATCAGGACACTTTGCCACCTCAGCAGATTTGAATTTATCTCATCTGGAGAGTCATCATTTAGCCTTGGGAGGCTATCCTACACTTCACCAACAGTCAACAAGTGAGAAAGACGAGGAAATCTGGGATTGACCTCCTTTTTGGGGATCATCCCACATCTTTTGCAACTGAATTTTGAGTTACTATCTTTAGTATATCTGATCCTCATTTTGAGGATGTCAGAAATGCTTTGTAATGATATAAAGCTTAGGATAGAATATGAACCAAGGGTTTGATTTTGGGTTCTGCATGCTGCTACTGTAACTAAGACTCATTCTTAATATATGAAACATTGCAAGCTTCCTTCATCTGTGTTGTCAGACCTTTCTTTCCTGTTCTATGATAGCTTATGAGTGAATGATTTCTTTGTTGGTGCTTATTCAATCTACATGTGACTGTCATCTCACTAATTGATTGATTAAGTTAAGAATCATAAGTTATTGTCTTAGTTGTTAAACCCATTGTGCTTATTGTTTTACATTGAGTATAATCTGGTTCTATAACTATATTCTATTCTATTTGATCAACCCTTGTCTGATTGCATTTTTAGAAGGCCTTGTGGTATTTGATATTACTAGATAGTCTTAAAGACACCGTCCAGTTCCTAGATATTCATCTTGATCCAAAAAACCACATCAATTACTAAGAAAATAGTTCCAAAAAGGTTGAGTTACCAGGCATCTCTGACTTACATCCTAGGAGAGTTTCCTGGAGTGATAACAAATTGGCGTCGTTGTCGGGGAGAGGAGATCGAAGCTTAGCTTCTCTGGGAGATGACAAAGATCTAGTTCTTGATGATAGATAAGAAGTAGACACTATCGGTTGTACATTTTCTATCTGGCGACTCCATTGAAATGAAGTGGCTCCAAAAAGAGCTCACACCAGGGCGAACCAAGAAGGCCCACTGACGACACCAGTTCCTGACCCTGAGAAGATCATCAGTAAGGGTAAAGCTTTGCAAAGACAGGCTTCCGGATCTGCCAAGGCAGTAGAATCAAGTATTCAAACCGACACTCCTCATTCTATTTCTGAGAAACCTCTAGTTGAATCCACTGCTGCTGAAACTTATAATTCTCAGGAAATCGAAATTTTTTATCAAACATTGAAGGGAGAGGAACCTTCATTTTCTTCTAATATTACTGATTATGTTCTTGAGGTCGATGTTTCATCCCATCTTGAAAAGATAACCACCGTTTCCTCTCAGCAGAAAGAAAACTCTTCTTCATCTTATTTTGATTATTCACCTATCAGACCTATAGAAGGTGTTCTATACACTCACACTAATCTGCCTATTCTTGAAGATATCCTCCATGATTTGTCCTCTAAAGGAGAAGAAAATTTAGCTTTTTTTCTTGGTCAGTTTTATAAAGCCTCTTATTTCTCATCCATTTCTGAAAACTCTGCTCAAGGTGAAGTAAGAAAACCACTATGTTTTGACTCAATCATCCCATCTTCCCCTTCATCTCCTACAAGTTTCGTTTCTGAATCAACCCCCAAGACTATTATGGCTGCCCCTTTGACCAGGATGGAACAGATTTTGGAAAATAGATATGCCCCACTTGTATTACCAAATCCATTGTCTACCATGCCAACTGGAGACTATCAGAAATATATGCCAAAGTTTACAGGAGCAGGGGAGTATACTGTTGAAGAGCATATTGAATCTTTTTATGCTTATGCCGAAAATATCAATATTTCATAAGAAGATGTGTGGACTAGAGTTTTCATTCAGAGATTGGATGGACAAGCCCGGAAATGGTTCAAAGAGATACCAGCAAATTTGATCGCAGGCATTGAACAATTAGATGAGGTATTCTTGAAGCACTGGGGAGAAAGAAGAGATCTGTTATACTACATTTCTGAGTTTGGAAATTTGAAGAGGGAGGATGGAGAGTCGGTCTCATACTTCATCAAGAGATTCAACAGGATGTTTGGTAAGATCCCTGCAGAGATTAAACCAAGCGAAGCATCGGAAAAGATCACATTCTGTGCTGCCTTTGATCCATATTTTTGTCTAATTCTTAGAGAAAGAGGATCAGCCACACTTGCTTTAATGCAAGATTCTGCCCTCGAGGTTGAATCTAACATTACAGCATCTCATAAGCTTAAAGGAAGGGTTGGGAGGAAGAAATCTGTTGTTGAATCCTCCTCTTCTTCTAATAGTAAAATGGAAAAGATGGCAAAGATGTTAGACAATCTAACATCTGAAATGTCAAAATTGAAGGTTCAGAATCAGCAACCAGCAAGGGAAAAAGAGCCAAATGCTTTTGCCCCCAGAAATCCAAATGCTTTTTCTTACAGAAGGAATAATCCACAATTCCAGATCCTTCAAAGAGATAGAAATCCAGTTGATGATCATAGGATCAGACCACCTTTTCAAAATGCAGTATTAGATGAAGAGCAACAGCCACCTCACGATGAAATCGAAGATGCAGATGAGATAAACTCTTTTGGTGATGAAAATGATTCTTCATTTTTGACATAGGTAGACTATGAAGAAGCCCTGATGGATCATCAAATTCAAGAGGCAAGTGTTGAAGGATCTGTTTACTTGATAGATGAGCAGAAAGGTTACAACTTAAGATGCAAGAGTGTTGGTCTAAAACTACCCATTGTTGCTCCCGTGAAGAACAAGGAAGTTGTTGCTCCTGTGAAGAGTAAAGAGGTTATTGCCAAGCAGCCTCCCACTCCCAAAAAATAGACCCCCCTTCTTGCAAAACCGCAGAAGAAACAAATTCATCCCCCAGCCAAGGAGCAAGTCAGTCTTAAAGCTCCTTCCAATGAGGTAAAGGTTGCAGGCAGACCATCTTTCTCTTTTAATTTTGAATCAGAAATTCAAAAATTTAAGATATCGATGCCTTTAACTGAACTCATGAAGAATGAAATTTTTAAATCAACCATCCTGAAGTCTCTTGAGCCAAAGACCTCTCCATCTGATGATTTTGTTAACCTACAAGATGATAAGCCTAAAGTAACCATAGGGAATATGATAGAAGACCGAGATGATTCTTGCCCGCCATTCTACATATCCCTAAACATCCATGACAAAATCGTTCACAATTGTTTGCTCGACTCCGAGGCATCACATAATATTATGCCAAAAGAGGTGATGGATGAGCTTGGTCTAGAGGTCACCAAACCATATCAAAATATTTTCTCCTTTGATTCTAGGAAAGTCATATGTCTCGGCCTCACCAAAGACCTTGTCATAAACCTTTCCCAACTGCCCATGAGAAGCATGGTTATGGATGTGGTGGTTGTTGATATTCCACCTATGTTTGGGCTTCTCTTATCTCGTTCATGGGGGAAAAGGTTAGGAGGAACCTTGCAGATGGATCTGTCATATGCTACGATTCCGGTGTTTGGGGGGGAGCTGAAAAGACTTTACAGGGAGAACCAACTTGCCTACATCATCAGTGATGGAAAGAGTTTTGTCAATCATCCTATCTATGCTGTGGATACAGATTTTGGTTCATGCATCCTTCAGGTAGATGATGCTCAATCGACTCCTATGCAGCTTGTGAAGCCTATTGAACAGCAGTCTGATGGTGAAGATATTTCAGTCTGGACTATGTACTTTGATGGGGCCATCACTAAGGATTCAGCAGGTGCTGGGGTAGTTCTGATCTCTCTTTCAAAGGAGACTATATCTTTGTCTTTTAAGCTCGACTTCAGAATTACTAACAACATAGCAGAGTATGAGGCTCTGCTATTGGGATTAAATTCAGCCAAAGAGATGGGGATAAAAGGTTTGAAGGTATTTGGAGATGTAGACCTCATTATACAAAAGGTAAACACAGGGACGAGGTATGGAAAGTGCGAGAATCTTTTTCTGTTTTTGAAATTTCATATATACCAAGGGACACGAATCAGCTCGCTAATTCTCTTGTTGTTTCAGCCAGCATGTTCATTCCTCCCATGCCCCCTAGGCTCATTTATGAGATTCAAGTAAAATATCGACCATCCTTACCTGACAATATCAAATATTGGAAAGTTTTTGAGGATGATGATGAACTTAACAGATTTCTCCAAGTGGTAGACGAATTTTTTGATTTGCATGTTGACTAGCAGAATCTAAATGTAGAAGAATCCCAGAAACCTGAGCTAAGGAAAAAAATGGGCCAGCATGATATTGTTCAGCTACCCAACAATTATATACCTCGAGGTTTGGTACCCTTAGAAAGGCTTTTTGATCAGAATGATGTTCCTTACAAGCCAGACAAAAAGGAGAAAGATCCAGCTGTTCATGAGCATAATATAGGGGGTGAAATCCAACCCAAACTTATAAATCTATCTTCTAAATTGACTGATGATCAGAAGTCCAAATACTGCAGTGTTTTGAAGGAGTTTTCTGATGTCTTTGCTTGGAAATTTAGTGACCTAAAGACTTATGACCCTGATATTATTCAGCATAAGATCCCTCTTGAAAAAGAAACCATTCCTTTCAAACAAAAGCTCAGACCTATCAGTCCCCTTCTGCTTCCTGTGATTGAGAAAGAAATTAAAAAGATTCTCGATGCTAAGATCATTATTCCCTTGAGATACTCCAAATGGGTTGCCAATCTGGTGATAGTAAGGAAGAAGAATGGTGAGGTCAAATTGTGTGTAGATTTCAGAAACCTAAAAAGATGCTCTGAGAAAGACAACTATCCCCTCCCTAAGATGGAACACTTGCTGCAAAGGATTTCAGGGGCCAAGGTCATGTCTTTCCTAGATGGTTTTTCCAGTTATAATCAGATTTATGTCCACCCTGATGACCAGGAGAAGACTGCATTTACCACTCCTTGGGGTACCTTTATGTACGCCAAGATGCCATTTGGGTTAATGAATGCCGGGGCCACATTCCAAAGGGCCATGGAAATAGCCTTCATGGGGGAAAAGGACCAGTTTTTCCTCATATACCTTGATGATATCACAGTATATTCCAGCAGCCATGAGGAGCATTTGAAACATTTGAAAAGAGTGTTCTTAAAATGCAGGCAGTTCAGGATCTCATTGAATCCCAAGAAAACCCATTTTTCTCTAAGGAAAGTGTTCGCATTCAAATGGTCACCAGGTGAGAAAAAGGAGAGCGCTTGCATACCATGTTGGGTCTGGCAGGGAAGAACAACTGTGGAGCAGAGGGTTAAAGAAAACAAAACTAACTACAATCTAACTATCAACTGAAAACAAATAACACTGCGAAAATAAACAACAAACATCAAA
>JASDQU010190111.1:9315-20232 GCA_032191745.1 Picea mariana
AAGTATCATTATACTAATGTCAATGTTTCTAGAAAGAAGAAGAAGAAAGTGAGAGTGTGATAGATAAAGATACATGTAATCATGAAAAGGAAACAATCATTTTGTAGAACAAAAGAGTTAGGATTTGATAATGCTATAAATTGAATGAACAAAATCATAATTCTCGTTGTTGTAATCCCAATTTTAGGTTCTGTGATGTTGACAAGGTTCATTTTATGCAAGTTCATATATAAACTTAATAAAAAACATACAAGTTAGAAAAAATTACCAAGTTTAATAGAGTTTTTAATCCCCAACATAATTATTAAATAGTTTTATGTGAAACAAAGAAAAACTATGCATTATCTTTATGATGAGCTTGACCAAACTCAAGTACAAGATCGATGGATTGTTGAGAAATTTACATTCTATGCGTAGTTATGTGTTTTGTTCCCATTATCTATTAGATTAGTAGGGATGCCATGAATTRCATACTAAGTGGTTGAGAGACCCGTCAATGCATTGAAATAATAATCATACTAGATACAAAATCTATAACCATGTCATGGATTTTAACAGGTAAACACATAGCATTATGAATGCAATAAAATAACTATGAATCAACATGTTCAATACTATTAGTGAGATAGAATATGTGAACATTAAAAAAGAGAGATGACTTGATTTCCTTGGGTTTTCTCAATGTCTATTGTTTGCTCTTCAAAATTGAGATTCAACAACTCATTTGTAATTAATCTTACTAATAAGCTCCCAATGTCATTACAATTTACATCCATAACCTATGACTAATTTTTTTGGTGTTTTTACAAAACAAAGAGTGGAGATAAAGATAACAAAGGAAATGACATTATGGCGAGTGTCATAGAAAAATATAACAAAGAAAATGACATTATGGTAAGTGTGGGATTGAAAAACATGAAGTATGTAAACTAAATGCGATGTCAATTAACATATAGACGAGAATCGACAATGCTCATGTAACACATGAATTCAAGTGGGGATTCACAAAGACAAGGTATATAAGCTTTTTTAGGAAATTTTTCATTAAGTGACACAAAAAATAGTGCATACACCAATATAGTGGTAGGATATTTATCTAGGTGTGAGCTGTGCGATAGATTTAGTGCTATGGAAGGGTACATTGTATCATGGAATAGATAAGAACCAACTAGAATATAGTTTATTTTAATCTTTAGATACCCAAGGCAAGAGTTTTGTGATGAACTAATGCTCATTGACCAACCACACATTGGAAGTGAGGGCATTGATGGGTTATTAAAATTCAGACCCTTCTTTTGACATTTTATGATATTTGTTGTCCTTAATAAATGACAAGTGATTTCAAAATTTTATATTTTTTTAAGGATGTTTTTTGAATTACCCTTTTGGGATGGGTTTGAACCCCTTGGAAGGGATATGAAGTGTTCACTTTTCATAATTGTTTGTGACTCTTCCATTTTCCACCTTCTTGAATCTTCCCTTGAAGCACACCAAAATAAGTTTCCATTCAGGCACATGCTCGTGGATAAGATGGAAATGCATGATTTGTATAACATCTCTACTTTACTGGGTTTCTAACTCTTTACTCGTTTATGGTCCCTTTTTAGTGATTAAATGTATAAATACATATGGTTGGTTGGATATTTGTGTATACACATTTGATAATGTGTATTCCAACATATATAAATTATCATATTATCATAAATATTGTAGACTTGATTTTTTGTTTTTATTGGTTAATCCATTTTAGGTTAAATTGATTGATTAGATTTATTATCCATTCTAAATTTGATCGTTAGATCAATTGTACCATTCTAAAGATTATTTTATTATTTATTTTTATGACTAGTTATTTTATTTTATTTATTTATTTTTGAAATTATTTATTTTTATTAAATCTTTGTATCATAATAAATCACAATGTTAATTGGTTTTTATTACATTGTTCTCTTCTTATCATACTAATTTATTTTCTTTGTCATCATACAATTCTATGTTTACTTCATACTAATTTATTTGCTTTGTCGTCATATGTTTACTTCTTCAACCATCCTCTACATCATGTTATCTTCCAAAACTCAACTTTTCACACTTACAATAACCCATTCACATTTCCCTTCCTCCTTGCTTCATTACATTTTTATGTGTAGTATATGTGCCCTTAAATTTTTTCTACATGCTTATGCATCAACTACCATACCATATCATCTTTGATCGTTTGCAACATATGTTATGCTACGGATATTTGACACTTAAAATAAATGCATATCATGGTAGCACCATTGTAGACACATTTCTTTCTTTTAAAGAAACCCTCACAAGATCCTTCATGTTCCTAAACTTGTCATAGATACACATGTAGCAATAACCACCTTGCTTGTTTGCAACATATACTATATTACAAATATTTGTCGTTTTAAAGAAATACACATGATGGTAGTATCATTGTAAACACATTTTTCTTTTTCAAGGAAAACTTCGTACTATCCCCTCTCTTCCCTATAACATTCAGTTGAAGGACAATTCAACTACTAGCAACAATAGTGGCTAGTAACCCCAAAGGATTTGATCAAATTTGAACTTGTAACTTATGACCTTCCCATTAACAACATAACTTGGGTCAGGGGTTCCACTGATTAAACTAACCTTTCAACCTCATAATTGTACGCAGGTAAATCAATGCACAACAATGATTTTGTGTATTATCCCTATATTATAGATTAAAAATTTCACTATGGTATTCTTTAGACCAACTAACTAGATGCCAAATTTTAAATGGCTTGCCAATCAATTAAAACTTAGAATATAGATGAGAATAATGAAACAATCGTTCTTATTGTTATTTTTTAATCTAAATATTTCATGATTGGAGAAGACAACTTAAAAATATTAAATAGATTAAATTATAAATAGATTAAATTATGAATGTTGAAGCATAAACACAAATAAAAATAAATAATTAATAAAATGGACACAAAGCAAATAGAGATATGATCATAAGTGAATGCATGGAATGAATAAAGTGTGTATAATGTAAATTACATATGTAAATATTTTGAATAATGTTTGATGTAAATTAGATAATGTTGCATTATTATGTAAACGTTTTGTATAATGCTTTATGATATTGAGTAAGAGAAAGAAAAACATCTCTAACTATTTTGTGCTCTATCTTTTACATTTTACGCTTTATCATACGAATACATTTAAGTAATACAAATATTTCTTTAATTAATGTACTTAATTTAACAATTATATAATCGTTGATGGGATGGGATGATTGTTGATGCATTGTAATTTATTTTTAATATTGATGTGCATATATTGACATACACGTATTGGTATGCACAAGTAAGGTTGTTATAAACATGCATATCCTCTCAAGCATATAAAAAAAGTTACAATACATCCATACAAGATGTTGAAGCGTGTGGAAGCTATGGAACAAAAGTGTTTCCTTTTGAACTTCAAATGGAGCACTTCCCATTTACTTCGTAAAATAATTAAAAACCATAAGCCCTCTAGTTGGAGGAGGTTGGTATAGAGGATAAACACTTCTAACATTCATGAAAATGTGTCAAATAATTGTAATTACATTTGGATAAATATGTAAACGAATGCTCTTAAAATTTAATATTTCATAATCCAAGTTATGTTTTTTAAAAGCAATTTGTAATATAACTTATAATTGTATTCTCATTATAATTAATGAGAAAGCATAATTGAATTGTATTTTTATTGGAAACATAATTGAATTGTTTTATCTGTGTTTGTTTTAGAATTTGATGGTTTAAAACAATATGATATAGATGAGTATTTGTAAATAGGGTATAAATTTGATGGGTACTCATATCGGTCATGCAACACAATTTTTTATGATGAGTTTTTTTTTTAAATTCTTTTCTCATGATGTTTTATATTTATGTTTGTTTATCATTTAAATATTATGGATTATATGTGTTTTTATTAATTTTTGTTGTGAATATAAGAACAACTTTTGTTGTGAATGGGGAGATACCGAGAGGGTATATCCAAACTATGAAGAAGCTCCAAAACCCTCTAGCAACAAAAATTAATAAAACAAGTATTGCAGAACTTGCTGCATTTAAGGAACATAAATATACTAAGACAGTCATGCTTCTATTATAACAACAATTATCTAATACCTTTGTACATGTACATGACCAATGATATAAACAACTAGATTTCAAATCATCTCACATACGGTCTACTATTTTCACTGTCACTCTCTCATTTCTGTGTGGTGAATCTCCCAAAGTAGGCCAAGTGCTTCTAGGAAAATTCCATTTAAAAGCTTCAACAATGAGGACAAGTGCTCTTGTCTTACCCTTTAATGACGACTTGTTTTACCTTCATGTTTCAATATCCTCTACTACGAACAGTAAAGAAACTACTTAAAAAATCTCAAAATCAAACATAAAATCTTTATTCACCCAAACAAATAAGAAAATTCACTTCTATTATCTCTATTGGAGAACAAAAAGATCCTTCAATTCCAATGGTCTTATCCTTCAATCCCAATTGTCTTTCCCAAAGGTTGGTATTTTATGTTTAATGCGCAGAGTCTTGGATTGCAATTTGCATGATGTGATTCTCAACATGCACAATGTAGGATTGTGATTTGCATGATGTGAATTGCAATGGAGGTGGTTTTTTCCTAGTATGCCAAAAGACCCACCAGTCTCATCTCATATATCACACAGTCCCATCTCGAGGTCTCAAGATCATAATTTATGATTATCTTGAAAGTATCTCATCTCAAAGTTTGAGCATTGTGGGCACAATTTGTGCTTATCTCAGATTCTCATCTCAGAGAATTAAAGTCTCATCCAATGATATGGTTGGTCTATTTATCTCGGAGAATCAAAGTCTCATCCAATGATATTGTTGGTCTATTTATCTCGAAGAATCAAAGTCTCATCCAATGATATTGTTGGTCTGTTTTAATCCACTAGTTAATTTGATGGTTTTAAAAATTAAGTAAACATCATGATTGATGTGTAGATTTTAAAGTTGTCGGTGTTTAATGGTTAAATAAGCCAAAAAATACCCATTGTATGTATATAAAAGGTAAGGTAGTTGAATTGCTATTTTCATGTACCACAAAGTCAAATAAGGAGGTTACATAGGATGTACCATTCAATGGATCTAGGGTCCATTCAATGGATCTAGAGTCTTTTTGCAGCGATTCAGCCTAGCCACCATGTTGAAACGTCATAATTGATATGCATATTTTAAAGTTGCGAGTATATGATAGTTAAATAAGCCAAAAAAAAAATTATATGTACATAGAAAATAAGGCGGAAATTAATTGAATTGCTATTTTCATGTGCCACAAAGTCAAGTAAGGAAGTTACATAACACATCCAAGGTCTTTTTGCAGCGATTGAACCTAGCCACCATGTTGAAAAAATCCCAACTAATGCATCTGAATTAATCAGCCCAACACCCAACACTTAGAATCGAAGTTTCACGAAGTCTTAAAATACCGAAGGAGAGTGGTTTTGCCAATACGCTGCATAAAAACCTATCTTTATATCCATATTTAATTGACCATCATCAAAATAGATGAGCACTTTTTCCTCCAATGTGAGTGAACTTTCCGTAGGGAAATAAATCTAAAGCTTCCTCGGGATTTTAAGAGGAAGAAAGCACAACGCGGTGGGGACTAGACTTGATTTAGGAATAAATCCATGTCAAAGGATTTTAGCACAGGAAGACACCCCTTGATTGCTGGTGGTGATCCGCACAAGGAAATTATCTTTGAATGGGGTGTCCAAAATTGGACTCATGATTGACTACGAAAAAAACCTTTCCTCTTTTGTCACGAGTAGGGGCGTTTGTTCCGGTACTGCCACAGAAGAGAGGCTCTGCATAAATCCAAAAAATATATGAGAGGCCAAACACACCCCCGAATGCCAGAAAGGAACCAGTGCAAATGCCACCTCCATTTTGGGATCTGAGGCCACCAAGGTGAAGAAACCAAGTGATAGGTTTCATCTCACTCAACCTCATCGAATTGCTCTTATGACTTATGCTAATCTATTCTAGGTATTTCATATAGTCATCCAACAATGATGGAACTCTCTTCCACTACACTATACAACATAATGGAGATCCTGCCTTTCTCTACTCAACAATGTTTCAAGGATTTTCTTCCCTTCCCAATGTTCAATGTAAGGAGAAAGAGTCCCATTTATTGAATAATTTTTGGAAATATCTAAGAGAATAAGACATGGCTGTCGAACAACCACTGAACAACAATTAGCAGGGGTGAAAACTTTCTATCTTCCCTAGCCCCTATGTTCATTCATAGCATCTCTATCTCTTCCCAAGGTTTGTGATGTCCTCTTTCACAATGCTCATATGATCAATTTCAATATTTGGTTAACGAATAGTAATAGAGAATGCAACATAAGAAGAGGAGAGCATGAAATTTAGAATGATGACGAGTAAATGGCAATAATGGCTCCCTTGAGAAAGGAGGAGGGTCCAATGCCCATGACGGAGGACGGCTCACACATCTTCTCATGCATATTGTACACAACCTCAAGCCTCCATAACTGTGTGAAGTAGACATCCTCACCAACCTTTATGTGCATTCATGGTTCGCTCTCTAAGTCAAAGGAGGTGGATGGCTTAATTTTAAAGCACATGATGGAAAACAAATGAGTTCCTACATTGATACTTGGCATAAGGATTACTTTTCCAAAGCTCCCCCTCCATTTTTCCTTCTAGTGGAATCATAGCCCTTCTTGTTCTGTTCACATCCATGTTGGGAAATGATATATTATATTCCAACAATAATGTTTACATACTTTTGAGTTCACCATGGAGAGCCTATGAGTAGATCCATATAATTATATTTACAACATCAACATGCCTAGCTATTTAGTAGTTCTCGACCTTGTGGTCCACACTAAAAATCAATAATAGCATATTTACATCATTTACACATTGTGTGCTCATTTATTTAAGATCACATAGCTTGACTCCCATTATTATAACAATACATTTACAATTTATACATACTCCGATCCAATACATTCTAGGGGGGAACCAGGGTATTACATTCCCCTCTCCTTTGTAATAACATTGGCCTCTTTGTAACTCGAGATCAAAACAAAAATGGGTATGTCTCCTTCCATCCTTTGACGTCCATGTAGTCTCATCATGGTTGAAGTTCTTCCATTGCACCTTTACTTGCATAATAGCCTAGTTTTGAAGAAATGTTAATTTCCTATTGAGGATGCACAATGGGTCTTTTTTGAACTCCCCCCCTTCTTTCATCTAGATCACAACCCAATCAATCACATGGTTAGGGTTATGTATATATTTCTTAAGCAAAGAAACATAGAAAACATTTAGGTATAATGTTAACATGGAGTGAAAGTTTATAAGCAACTAGGTCTATTCTATCAAGGACTTCAAATAGTCAACGTTATCTAGGAACCAACATAGTACAACTTCTAAACTTCAAAAAAATCTTCCTTAGATTTACTCTGACAAAGACATAACACCGAACATTGAATTCTCTATGCATTATGTTTTTATCTACGTAACTTTTTTACTTGTCATAGGCTACCTTCAAATTTTGTGTAATTTAAGTAATTTCTTGCTCCATCTCCTTGAACATTTCCTAGTCAAACACAATTTTTTTATTGAATTATCCTAACTCACTAGTATTGTATCTTTTTCCTCATAATTCTCTAAATGAACTCATTCTCAATAATGCATGATGCTCATTATTATATACAAGCTTTACTAAGTATAAATAATTTCTCCACTTAAATAAATTTTCCATCACATATATGTAAAACAAATCCTCAATCACACTTTTCCATAATGTTTATCTGTTTATGAATGATAAATAACACTAACCGTAATAAATAACACTTATCATATTTTTTTAAAAATTAAATTAAATTAAATTAAAATAAAATAAAATAAAATAAACATGATTTAAAAATAATTAAAGTACTCCTAACTCCGCACCTTTTCATCAATATTTTAAAATATTAAAAAATAAAACCAAACAAAATTAATAAAAAATGACAACAATGACGGCTCCTTTTAAGGGTGCCTCTCACCCGCACCACCACGCCCACTCCCACCCGCTCTCTATATATTTAATTATTTAAAATTTATTTTAATTACTTTAAATATTTAGAATTAAAAAAAAAAATAAAGGAAGGTGAAGGGCATGGACACACATTTTTTTAATTTTTAATTTATTTATATTTCTTGAATCATGTTAATTTCTTCTTATTTTAACATATTTTTTCTTGGTTTTTGGGTTTATTCGCTTTCATTTTTGTTTTTTCTATTTTTTTTTTTCTATTTTATGAATTTATTTATAATAATATTAGTTTGTGAAGTCATATTTTTAAAAATGTTATAATTTAAAATCTCAAAAAAAAAATGTTATTGACAACATATGTTTTTTTATTTGAGAGTTGATTTTTAAATTTTATGAGGTAAACACATAACATTATGAATGCAATAAAGTAACTATGAATCAACATGTTCAATTCTATTAGTGAGATGAAATATATGAACATGAAAAAAATGACTTGATTTCCGTGGGTTTGCTCAATGTCAATTGTTTACTCTTCAAAATCGAGTTTCAACAACTCATTTGTAATTAATCTTACCAATAAGCTCCCAATGTCATTACAATTTACATTCATAATCTAATGCTAATTGTTTTGTTTTTTTTACAAAGCAAAGAGTGGAAGCAAAAATAAAAAATGAAATGGCATGATGGCGAGTGTCGTAGGCAAAGATAACAAATAAATTGACATTATGGCTAGTGTGAGATTCAAAAACATGAAGTATGTAAACTAAATGCTATTCCAATTATCATATTGACAACAATGCTCATAACACATGAATTCAAATGGGGATTCACAAAGACAAGGTGTCTAAGCTTATTTGGGAAGCTTTCATTAAGTGACACAAAAAATAGTGCATAGACCAATACAATGGTAGGATATTTATCTAAGTGTGAGCTATATGATGGATTTAATGCCATGGAAGAGTACAATGTATCATGGAATAGATAAGAGCCAACTAGAATATAGATTATTTTGATCTTTAGATGCCCAAGGAAAGTGTTGTGTGATGAATCAATGCTCATTGACCAACTAAACATTCGAAGTGAGGACATTGATGGGTTATTGAAAATCTAACCCTCTTGACATTTTATGATATTTGTTGCCATTCATAAATGATAAGTGATTTCAAAAAATTATATTTTTTTAGGGATGTTTTTTGAACTACCATTTTGGAAAGGGTTTAAACCCCTAGAAAGACATGGGTTTAAGTTTCCATTTAGACACACCCTAATGGATAAGATGTAAATGCATGATTGGTGTGACATCTCTACTTTATTGGGTTTTTAACTATTTACTCTTTTTTTGGTTTAACTCTCTATCTTAGTCTAATACAATGATATGTATAACATCAATGGTCTTTGCTATTTACTGTTTATGTATAAATACATATGGTTGGTTGAATATTTGTTTATATGTACATTTGATAACATGTATTCCAATATATATATTATCATAAATATTGTATGTGATTTTTTTTGTTTTTATTGGTTAGTCCATGTGAGTAGTTTGATTAATTTAGTTGGTTAAATTTATTATCCCTTTTAAATTTTATTGTTGGATAAATTAACTCATTCTAAAAATATTTTATTATTTATTTTCATAAATAAATTTTCATTTTATTTATTTTTAAAACTTTAAAACTTATTTAGTTTTATTTTGATTGTGAAATGAATTGACTCATTCTAAAAATATTTATTATTTATTTTAGTGAATAATTTTTTATTTTATTTATTTATTTTTAAAACTTTTAAAATTGTTTTATTTTGATTGTGAAATGAATTGACTCATTCTAAAAATATTTATTATTTATTTTAGTGAATAATTTTTTATTTTATTTATTTATTTTTAAAACTTTTAAAATTATTTGATTTTATTAAATCTTTATATCATGATAATCATTTTACTCACAATGTTATTTGGTTTTTATTGCATTGTTCTCTTCTTATCATTTAATTTATTTGCTTTATCCTTATGCAATTCTATGTTCACTTCTTTAATCATGCTCTATGTATCATGTTATCTTCCAAAACTCAACTTTTCATACTTACAATAATCCATTTACATTTTCCTTCCTTCTTGTTTCATTGGTTCCATTTGTAAATCTAATCAGTTCAGTCTATCTCGCATCTTTGAGCAGGTTAGAAATATATAAATAGATTAGATTGGAATGTAGTGAATATGTAGTTTAAATGTTTTATGTTTATTTTTAATGTTATTGAAATTTGATAATRTAATTGTTAGTAAAATTTCAATTGTTCAATATTTAAATCATGTTTTTGATTGTATAAATAAATTCAATACTTTCAAAAACTCTTAAACATTAATTATATACAATTTCAATCACTAAATATTCCAACTATTCTCAACCACTGAATACTTTTTTTAATTTAGAGTTGGATTTTGAACCTAAAAAAAATCCTTAGAATATTTAGACTAAATCTATAAGGAAGGTTTAGGTTTAACACTACAATTCCAACTATTTTTTAATTTAAAGTTGGATTTTGAACTTAAAATATCATAAAACCAAGGAGAAAAAAAAAAGAAAACAGTAGAATTGTTTAGACTACGTCTGTAAGGAAGGTTTAGGTTTAACAATATTTAGCACTGCCGCAATACGTGGTGAAATAAGAAATAACCCTAACCGAATACCTTACACTTCACAATAGAATATTTAGACTAAATCTGTAAGGAAGGTTTAGGTTTAACACTACAATTCCAACTATTTTAAAATTTAAATTTGGATTTTGAACTAAACAAAAATCATAAAAACAAGGCAGAA
>JASDQU010190112.1:0-20186 GCA_032191745.1 Picea mariana
TCATTTATGGCAAGATCAGAGTATGCAACGAAGGCAAAACAAGGACAAAGTAAGCTCAGGAGGAATTAGCACAGAGTCGAATGTAGTGCATAGGTGTGCACCAAGGATGTGGTTAGCTCATTGCTAAATCTCAAGAGAGATAGCGTACTCAAGATCTCAGGTGGATCAAAGGTCAAGGCCCTTGACACTTAGAAATTCTTCCAAGTAAGGAGGATGAGTAAGCTTGGGATTTGAAGCATCAGTGATCGTTGGATCCCAGTTAAATTCTTGAAAGAAGGAGGACCGTCATATCTGATTGTAGACAAGAAGAATGCGCAGAAGAGGAGGACAGATCTCAGGTGTCAAATCTGAGCATAAGTTCTGACCATCGTTGGATTAGGAAGAACCTGTACATTCTTTAAAGTGCAAGATCGAAGTAGTGGTCCAACTCCATTTCAGAGTTTTGTCTATTGGGATTTCAGAAATCGGGAGATGGAGATGTCAAGAACTCCTACCACAGAAGTCTCGAAATTGTGATATGTGAAATCATGAATTAATCCTAACCATAGGATCGAGGACTGATCTGAACTGTTGATCAGGCACAATGAAGGCTCGTAGAGTTGCGAAGACTTGATAAAATCTTGACCGTTGATCCAAGAGGGACGCATGGTAGAAGATCAGAGCATGTCAAAGATTCCATTTCGGGGTTTTGCGAATCGTGACTTGGAGAGTCAAGAAACAATACCACAGGAATGCCAAAATTGTGAAATGATCTAAGCCATCAGATCAAGGTTTGATGTGGACCGTTGATCCAACCCCATTTTGGGGTTTCGGATACCAAAAATTGGAGTGTCGAAACACTTTGCAATAAGAATGCCGAAATTACGATATGTGAAATCATGATATGATCGGAGTTGTTGATTCAAGATCTGATCTGGACTGTCGAATCATAGGACAAGTGGCAAGTGATTGGAATTTCTCTGACTTGGAGTCAACAGAGCATGGTGTGGAAACTCGCTAGATGCGAGATCGTGAAAAGATCAGGACCGTTAGATCACCAAGAATGTGGACTGTTGATCTGAGCTCCATTTCAGAGTTTCGCCTATCGTGATTTGGAGTGACGAGAACCTCTATATAGAGAACAACGAGATGTGAATTCACAATGAGATCTGAACTGTCAATTCATCGAGATCATGGAAAATCGATCAGGGTCGATGAAGGTCATAAGGTCGTGAAAATACCGAAAAGGTGAAATGGATGTATCCTGTGGTCACATCGATGGAAGATGGGGGAAGGATCTAGTGCAGACAAACCCCTTTTCGGAGTTTCAGGGATCGTGACTGGGAGTGTCGAGACACTTGGTCACACCAATGCTGAATTGCCGAATGCTGAAATGCCGAAATGAATGCAAGATCCCATGGAGCCAATCCAATGGTGGAGGTGAATTTGAGTATGATCAGAGGGCTAATGTTTCTCTTCACAGTGTAATTGCTAGAAACCATTAATGGTTTCTGTCAGAAGATTAGAAGAGACTTCTGTGTGATCGCCAGAGGAGTTGAAGAGTCTCCAAGCTTCTTCCAGTGAATGAAGACTATTCTTAGAGGGGATTGACAGATGAATGAGTATTGAAGTCTGTAACTGAAATAGAAGAGGGTGAGCTCGACTGTAACAGAGAAGATGAAGAGTCTCAACTGCTAGAGAGAAAAAGGAATCTTGGCATAACACCCAGTGATGTTGGATGCATGGTGGGAACCACCAGAGAAACTGAAGAGTCGTGATGATCAAGCAGAGCACTGGAGAGGTGGAGGATATCGGCACGGTGTGAGTATGAAGAGGTATTGTGTGCATTGCATGCACAAGGTGCACAGAAGCTATAAGTACACAGTATAGAGAAGAGATGTGGTTGCTATTGCTGTTGGAGTTGTGATGGTTATTGTTGTTGTGAGTGATGGAGGTGTAAAGAAGGTGGTGGAGTGCAGCAGCTGAAATGCACAGAAGACAAAAGGTGCATTGAAGAGGAATGACGCATAGAGCATAAAAAGCAGAAGAACAGATAGCACAATTCCTATGGGTAGGAAGGCAGTGAGGCAAACATAGCAACGAAATGCAGTAGAACAATGATGAGTTTAGTAAGTTGTTGTTGAACATGATATCATTGTGATAAGTTTCAGTAATTCATATTGATAATCCAGGGTGGTAGGGAGGTGCAAGGGAGGACTGGTGTCCTCATAGGTTCAAGTGGGTGCTTGAACATAGGAAGTTGGTGCTTCCATCCAGTTGGTGTTGGAAACACTCAGGGAGTTGGTTNCAGGGAGTTGGTGCTTCCTTCTAGTGGGTGCTAGAGAAAACAAAGAGTTGGTGCTCTCAGCAAGTTACAGCTTGCAAAACAGAGGTTGTAGCCTCATAATGAGCTGGAGATCATATGTATGATAATGTAAAGAATGTAAAGATTACTTATCATATAAAGAAAAAGAGGTTTTTACCCTTTATGGGTTTCCTAAGGAAATATCTGTCTCTATATATCTCATATGTATGAATGATGTTGAATGTTACAATGCTTACTTCCCTGCATTACTATGATTATCATTGAGAGGTTTGTAATGAGTTTTAAATAGGCATAATTGTTTAAGCACGGTAACAACTGATTCACCCCCCCCTCTCAGTTGTCCAACATGTTCAGCCTTAGATGTGCTTTGTTTAGAATATGAACAGTCATGTGAACAACCTCCACCCAGAATGTTTGTGAAATGTCCCTTTCACTCATCATAGCCCTTTCCATCTATTGAACTGATCTATTTTGGCATTCTACAACTCCATGTTCTTGAGGAGTACCTGGAATAGTATATTCTCTTTTAATTCCATGTCTGTCACAAAATTATCTGAAATATCTTGACAAAAATTCTCCTCCCCTGTCCTATCGAATTACCTTTAACTTCCTTCCTTTTTTATTCTCAGCTAATGCCTTAAAATTTTTGAACTTCTCAAATGCATCAGATTTTTCTCTCAGAAAGGAAACCCACGTAAGTATGGAGATGTCATCAATTACTAGCATAAAGTAGCGTTCTCCTCTAGTTCCTTCCTTTCACAATGGTCCACACACATCCATATGAACAATTTGAAGTGGTTTCTCTGAAGATTTGAAACTCTTCGATTTGAATTGAGAATGAGTTAGCTTCCCCATTTTACTTGATTCACATACATATTTATTAGGCTTAGATATTCTTGGAAGGTCTTTCACAGCACCTTCATTATCCAGTTTGACAATATGATCAAAATTCAGGTGTCCAAGCATTTTGTGCCATAACCAACTTTCATCAAGTTTTCTTAAATGACATTTCTCCTTATCTTCTTTTAGAACATATACATTGTTTTCAGTTCTAACCCCTTTTGCAATCATCTCTCATGTGTTTACTGTCATTATTTTACAATTCTTGGCAGTGAAAGTGACTTCACATCCTCTGTCACATATTTGACTGACACTAAGAAGATTATTCTTTAAACCATCAACAAATAATACATCTTGAGCTTTGCTTCTAACATTACTTAAGCTTACTAGACCTTTACCTCTGATATTTCCTGGAGCATCATTTCCAAAGGTCACTCTCCCTGATTTATTTTCTTTGAGTAATAGGAACTTAGTTTTGTCACTTGTCATATGACTGGAGTATCCATTGTCAATATACCAGGTGTATTTTTGTCTTTGAGTTGACAACACTAATCCACACTTGTTATCTTCATTCATATTCCAAACCTTAACATTTTCAGCTCTATAATTTGAATCTGGCTTATATTTTTTTAAGTGACAGTCTGCAACTTTATGTCCATAATTATGGCAGATGTAACATTCTGGTTCATTGAATAAAGGATTATAATGATTGTTATGTGTAATCTGCATCCTTTTCCCATCCATCACATGATTTGCAGTCTGTGGTTGTTTGTTACTTGGTTGTCTCATTCTTTGTTTTGGTAGATATTTATTCCTTGGTTGTTTTGATTTCTCATGTCTAAATCTTAAAGAACAATTTACAGCTTTGTGGCCAAAGTTAGAGCAGTAAAAACAATATCCATAGAAAACATCTTTGTACCTAGAAAATGGTTGTCTTCTTGGAGCAGGTTGATTTCTTCCATGCTAATGATTTCCTTGAGTAGAGAGTGTATTATTTCTTTGTTCTACATATTCAGTTATGGTATATGTTCCTTCACTCCTCCTTGGAGGTTGATTCTCTTCCTTTGTTTCTACAGGTTTGTTGTTGTCAATAGTTGTAGATTTGACAAACTTGATGGATTCTTTGTTTCTTGGCTGAACACTACTTGATCCCTCTTCATAACCCAAACCAGTTTTCAACTTTGAATTCCTTTGCTGATTCATAATGGAGGCTAATCCTTCTGAGGATTTAATACTTGTCAGATTATGATGATATAAGGCCTGAAATTTCTCTAGATCTTTTGTGACAGTCACTACTTCAGCTTCTAATTTTTCACCTTTTGTTTTGTCTTCCTTCAATTGTTGTTTGAGGACATCTTTAGTATTCTTAGATTCTTCTAACTTAACCTTCGACAGATCAATTTCTTTAGATGGTTCATTGCATGTTTTCTCATACTTGAGCAATAACTGTTTTTGTTTTCTTTTCTTTTCTCCGAATCTATCAATCTCTTCCATGGCACTGACAAGTTCTCCTTCAAGATCTACTAATGCTTCACAATCAATGAACTCACTTCATGTATCTTCAGTGTTTATATATTATAAATCTATTAGCATGATATCATTTATTTTATCTTCAATAGAAGAGTCATCGCTTTCATCATTTGAGGGATCATCATCATTGTTTACACAAAGGATTTTATTCTTAAAATTATTCTCTTTGTAGACCTTCTTGTGTTTGTGCTTCTCTTCATCATCATATGTCTGATCCTTTATTTTGTGAGGAAACTTAGAAGAAAAATGACCTATCTTACCACAGTTGAAACATTTGAAGGGCAGTTTACCTTTGTATTTTCCTGATCCTTTCTTTAGTCTTCTCACAAAATTTGCTTCAATCTCATCTACATCGGAGTCTATGTTTTTCTCTACTTTAAAATATGCCTCTCTTGTAGTGGATTTACCTTTGGTGATTCTCATTTCATAAGAAGTTAGGGTTCCAAGAAGTTGATTTAGTGTCAACTTTTTGAGATCAGCTATTTCATCTATAACAGAGACCTTTGAGTTAAATCTATCAGGAAGAGATCTTAATATTTTCTGGACTAGAAAAGATTCATCTGTCGTTTCACCTAGGACTTTCATAGTGTTGACAAGTTCTTCTATACGTAAGAATTACTTACTGATAGTTTCATCTTCATCCATCTTTAACTGCTCAAATTTCAGTACTTACTGATTGTATTATGCAGTCAAGATTCCATTATTAATAAAGTTCCATATTATCTCTTCTATTTTCTGGTGTATTTAGATTGAATGCAATATGTTTGACAATATGCCTATCTATGGGTGATGTGAAAAATGTTTGTAGAAAGTCCTCAGTCAACTTAATAACATATAAAGAGTATAACAAAAACTATATTGGATAACAAATATACCATATTCCTATTGGGGATATTATAGTTACACTTGGGTACAAGGAATTCTAGATTCTTAGGTAAGTTATTATTTTTCTATGCAATGCCAAGGCATCTTTCACTAAGTAGAGTTGATTTTGGTTTTGATTATTTTCCATGTCTGAAAGTAGATAACTAGTTTATGATTTTTTTTATTCTATTTTTTATTCAAAGTGACTTTCAAAAGTTGCTACAGGAGAAGAGGTAGGATTATGGGTAGGGGTAATTGGGTTCACAAGTTGTGTTATTCCTACAAAACCCCCTTAATTTATGAAGAAAAATTGGGGCGCCACCTCACTTTTTCACTAATATGGATATGTTTCTTTCTATTCATACATTGGATTTGAATCCTTATTGCATTGTTGAACTGGATGGTCAAGTTAAATAGGAATTTAGGTTTTATCTACTTGGTTTTGAATTATCTATTTTCTTGATTATTCTTCCTATTTCCATCCCAATCTCTTCCCTCCATCTCTTTTTCCATTTCTTAATTTATTTTTTTCAAACCCTCTAGCTCATAATTTCCAAATTAGGCTTGATATTCAAATCAAACCTCCTTTCCACTTTGACTCTCTATAATCATCCCAATTTTTTAATCGATCTTCATTTTTACTAAGGTATTGTTACATTTCCTCAATTTAAGAATAGACCTTGATTTCTAGATTGGACCCTATCATCACCTTTTATACCATATAGATGTTGGAAATATAACTGAGAGGGGGTGGTGAATCAGTTATATATATAAGCTTGAAACTTTTCCTATTATTTTCTTATTCTTTCTAGATTATTATTTAATGTGTTGTTGATAAATTAACATTCATAGATATACAATATTTGATAAATCACACAGAATACACAAAGAAACTAATTTTCATGAGGAAACCCATAAGGGTGAAAACCTCTTCTTCTTAGGATGTCAATCAATCTCCAACTTTCATGTACACCACAATATTTGAGCTCCAACTCAAATATGAGGCTACAACCTATGATTGCAAGATTCAACTTGCAAAGAGAACCAACTCTCAGATTTCTCTAGAACCAACTAGATGGAAGCACCAACTCCTAGGTTTCTCTAGCACCCACTAGATGGAAGCACCAACTCCCATAATGTCTTCTAGCACCAACTAGAATTTAGAGGACTGCAATACTCCCTAGCACCACCCTACCACCCTGATTGAATCTTACACAACTGTACTTACTTTCTATGTCTTTGATATGGCCTATTACAGATCAATGTCTCCTCTACCTCCTCCAGCTTCTATTACTCTGTTCCACTTCTATACTTTGCTCTTTCTCCTGCTGCGCAATCACACCACTCTGTTATGCTTCTCTTCTTTCTTTATACTCTATGTTGTCTCTGCATTCTATAAACTGCACCTATGGTCTCCAGTTCAGGTCATGTACATATTCACATTCTCCCCACATGCATAGCTATCGAAAAATCACCCTATCTTCTATGTTCTACATCTTTTCCTCACCTCGAGTCCTATGCCTGATCATCATGAAAAATCTTCATCTTCCCTGATGGTTATGCGATATCTGTTCATCATCAGTGGTCATTATCCAAAGATTATTTGGCTTCTCTGGTAGTTATCATGAACATGTTCATCACTAGCGGCCGTTATCCTGAGATTCTTTAGTTTCTCTGGAAGTCACAATTCTTTGTCTTCTCCACCAGTTATAGTCAGTTAGTTTTGGCTTCTTTGGATTCTAATACCCTTCCTTCACGTGACTACCAGAGGTGTCCATACGCCTATTCAAAAGGTGCTTTGCGATCTTGGTCTAGCGAGTTCTAGCTCCTTCTTTCTATATGATCTTGGGCGATGAAATCTTGTGACCACATGATTGTGGGCATGTCCAAAGGTGGTTTGAAACAAACTACGTTTCTCCCCACAATTTACCTCGAGCCTCCATGTGTCCTTTATCCAAAACCATGGTTTAGATTGCGGCCCACCTTCATCTTTTTAAATTTCGTGCACCTTCAATCTCTGCAATGCGACGGGACCGTCGATCTCACGATCTTGATGGTGCTCCTGAACTGACGGATCAGATCTAACCTTCGTAAATAGATTGTTGTGATTTACTTTGTGATTTGGGCTCTGGGAGCTTCAAATCTCAAACCTTGCTTTCCTTAGTACGCCAATCTTCCAGATTGGAAGATCTATTGACATGTTTCCCTCTCGGATTAACGGTTAAGATCTCCTTCGGGTCTCCTAACTCCAGAGATTTCAAATCTCAACTTCTCGTTTCTTCTGACTAGGTATCTTCTGAAATGGAAGATCTGCTAACATTTGTCCTCTTTAATCCAAATACTATCCTCCGCTTTGGGACTTTGGCCCTTTCAACTCTTCAACGTTTCTCTTTTCCATGAATGCTTTTACCTGTAGTCAATGATCTATTGACACGTACCCTCCTGCACAATCAATGATCATGAGTGACTTCGAAACTTTGGGCTTCAAAATTTTCAACTGCTATGTATTCATTTCTGCCAGAGTGCTTTCACTCAAATGCATAATCTTCTGACATGTACCCCTCCTGGTGATCAACGACTAGGGTCTTCGATGTTCGAGACTTTAGGATAATCGCTGCTTCATTCTCCTCCGGAGTGGTCACCTACTGAAAAATTCATAGGCAGTGGAGACCGCTTGCTTTCAGTTAACACTTCCACTTACATTTTCCTTCCACTGAACTAGATCAATGGTTGAGAATGCACCTGAAGTGATATTCATATCGGACGGTTGAGAGCAACTTAGGACCTTCATCCTTTGAGACTTTGGGAATTTTGACATTTGTTGGTGATGAAACTTTCGAAGTAAATCTCCTGGATTGACATAGCTTGCTTACATCACTTGTTGACATGGCACAGACAATTTCCTCTTGACATGTGTCATCATCTAATTATGCCATGTGTACTTGTTGATGTGGTCTTCCGCATGTCCTTGCTGATGTGGTCTTCCACATTTCCTTGCTGATGTGGTCTTCCACATGTCCTTGCTAAGGTAGTCTTCTGATGTGGGTGAGACGTGTAGGTAGTGTAGTGGAGGTGGAGGCAGAGCATGGTAGTTGAGTGTGACGTGTAGCGGGTAGTGGAGTGTGACATCGGAGTGTGAAGGTGGTATGTATGACTGGTTTGGTGATTTTCTTAGAGGGGCGGTTAGGCAGTAAGTGGTAATGAGCGAGGGCGGTCTGATTTGAAAAGAAGGTTACATGTATGAGGGTCCCACATGAGAAATAGCACCAACTCAGAGCCCCCTCCCCCGGTTAAAGGCAGAAAGTTTGGGGGGGTCCGATATGCCCTGTTGATCATAGATCTGAGTGCCTAATTATAGGCCATTGAGATTAGCATGCCCTTATTCTAACTTATACTGTCCTTCCACTTATTTTGATCTGATGGCTGAAGGAAATTTAGGTGATCGAAATCTCAGATCTCAGCCCTTTCTTATCCCGTCCTTCCACTTAAATCAATCTGAGGGATGACATAAATTTAGATGATCGAATTATCAATCATTTTGACCTGCTTATCCTATCCTTCATTAATTCAAACCGACGGTTGTTGGTCCTCTAGATCGGTGATCCAACTGCCACTGTCACTCTTCCTCCTGAGATCTTGATCTCTCTGACTTAGAAGGATTTCTAAGTGTTCATGGGTCTCGACCTTTGCTCCTCCTGCGAGTCCATCTCTTGGACCTTGTCTAGAAACCGCTATCTCTTCTGATCTTTCTCGAGGTTTGGTTCGCTGGTGTTCTTGCCGTCAATGAAAATCACATTCTTCCTATAAACATGCCAACAATAGATTGTATAGATTCATGACATTGTTCAATTTGCTTCTCTTCATTATATCCTTTTCAACCTTGTCCACTATTTTCCTTAAAAAAAGCACGTGTTCAAATTGAGTTGAACTATAAATCGGGTCCTCAAATCACTAAAAAGATTTAACTCCTACTCTATTCAATGTGTTAGTAAAATTTGCGTTCTTTCCTTTAAATAAAGATTGGATGAACATTATAAGGCCGATATTAGACAAATTAGAGATAGACAAAAAACTTACAGAGCCTATTGACAACCAAGAGTCAAATTATTCTAAGACAGATAGAAGAAGAAGGTAGAAAATCCATGCTCTTGTGCACATAAGGCAAGAGGTAAACACTTGGGTGCTTATCAGAGGTCCAAAATGGGCTTATCGCACCCAAAAAGGGGCTAAGTATTTTTGTAGGGAGCTTACCATGAGACTGTAGTTCAGGATTAGATCAGAAAACTATAAGTGAAGGGGTGTAAAATCAACGATCGTCAGAGTCCCCTCTTGAGACCTAACTCTTGAGCACTCTAATTGGGCCCCTTTGATCAATGGTATAGATCTGATATCCAATATCAAAGCCTCCTGAAAAAGTGTTACGTCAACACACCAGTGGATCACTATCATGGACAACCAACTACTTCCATGTGGACATGTGGAACCCAACCGATATATAAATAAATATATTGAAAATGGGTGACATGTGTCACATATAACTACCTCATCAGTGCTATCATATGCCAATAAAAAGTAGCCACATGTCTAGTTTGATGTCACCAAGATAATATTTTCCTTAGCTAAGTTTTGCATCAGACCATGACTAGATCAATGACTCTCAGATTATCTCTAGCTCCTGCGATCAATGATCAATATCCAAGCTTGAAGTCTCCCTCTTCAAATTATCCCTTGTCAGAGTCCTATCAGGACCATGGCCCTTGATCTCTCCCATGGGGCACCATCTATCAATGGTCCAAATATGACCGTCGATCTTGAAGCCTCCCAACTAGGTGTCACATTAGCCTACTAGAAGAGCATTGTTAGGGACAACTAGAGTCTACCACATGGCCATATGGAACCCACTAGATACACAAGTGAACATATCAAAAGTGTGTGACATGTGTCATGCCTACCTACCATATAACCACCATTGTGGGCCAATGGAAAGTAGCCACATGTCCAAGAGTATGTCAAAATGACATTGTCTAAGCATTAGATGGTTTTTACTCTTAGTCCAGCCATATAAATGACTCTCGATCAATTTCAGTTCCACCCTGATGGATCAAGGGCTCTCATTCGCTTTCAGTTTCATCTTGATGGATCAACAACTATCGGTAGCTTTCAGTTTCACCTCGACAAATCAATGAATATCAGTTTTCTTGAAGTTCCCATTGTTGGATTTCGCCTTGTTGAAGTCCTATTGACACCTAACACAACAACTCAGACAAGGCTCACTCTGATAGATTACTAGCGGATTTTAAATCTAGTCCTATGAAGCAAGTCTGTGTTTAAAAGATTAATGGTTGATATGTATCGCTAAGATCAATTCGACGACTACTGAGTCATGCGATATCTACAATTATGATTTTGAGTATGTTGCAGAAAAATAAATGATTCTAGGGACCTTTAAGGAGTAGAGTGTGATGGATATTTTGTCTGGAGAATCTCTAGCTTCTCCATGATCTCATCATAACTAAAATCCAATAGGTAAAAGTAATTTTTATAGTTTTAATAAGGGGGAAACCATTCAAAAATCAAGAAGTAGTAAATAGTTTCAAGAAGATGGAAATGGTTTCAAGAAGTAGTTTAGGACATGAGGGAGAGACATAAAAGAAAATGAAGGAACTCATTGCTAAGGTCATCACTTTGGGGAATTGAAGAATTTCTTATAACCAAAGTTGTCTAGTCAGAAACCTTGAGCACAGACAAGTGGTAAATGCAGCAGGCAACCATAGATTCATCTTGTGCATTATGTTTTAGTCTGTAATTATTTTTATTATAGTATATGTGTTCTTATAAAGCATATGCTCCCATAATGCTTCTTTGGTAGCAAATCCGATTTATAAAAGATCAGATAGTCGACTTTACACCATATTCATTGTTACTCTATGATGTCTGGTTATGACACAGAAGTGATTTCCTCTGAATACATGACCATTTCTTGTCATTTATTGTTTGAAGCATGTTTTTAGTGATCTATATACACCTGTTAGAACTGTTGAATTCTTAATTTCTCAGAACAATGTTCTTTTTCCATAAACTACAAGATTCATTTTCAGCAGTGCCCTGCATGTTTGTTTTGTTTTTCCTTTGATTCACCATTTCATTCTCCTTTTAAAGATTTATTTTATGAAACACACATAGACACATTCCTTTGAGAGTTGAGATCATGTGTTATTTTAATTGAGATATTTTTAGGTCATATAGTTTCAATAAAGACTCATCAAAGGCACTTGGGGTGCCTCAACATAATTCCAACAAAAACCTGGAACATCTCAAGGGGTAACATCTAAAATGGTGTTGTTTCTAGGGACATGATTTGAAGAAATATTCCCTGGGAATATGACATTGTATGTTATGAGCCATGATGGTGAACAATCCTTAGGCACTTGGATATTAATATTTCACCTAGCGACTCAACAAAAGGAAAACCTGGTCTCTACCAAAAGATACACTAGAATCCACCCTGATCCTGATCAGGTTTTAGTATATTTAGATCTAGAAAAACTTGTGACCTAGAGGAATATCATAGAGCATTAGATCTATTCTTTCTTAGGTAAAATGAATCCAGAATCATCTCCTTATACTATTCATCAAAGTGTTGAATCTATATTTTTAATTTATATTCTCGAAGATTCACTTCTTCAAAATTTCCTTTAGAACCATTGATAGAACTCCATAATTCTCCTTTCGAATTTAGTCAAGAAATCCATTCATCCTTTAGAACACTCTTGAAAATTCCTTTTGCACCATTTTCCTTTGAATTCGATAACATCCTTTTATAAAATATCATGGCTAACTTAGGTGGAGGAAGACCTGGGGGAAATAAAACTCCTCCCCCACCGCCTATAAATCCGTGGGTCATTGCCATATTTTCCCCATTGAATCTACCCAAAATTACCCATGACCTCCCTGAGAATTACATGAAATATTTTCCAACATTTGATGGGGATAAAACTCTCTCAAATAAAGAGCATATGAGTGCTTTCCATGACATTATAGATGCCCATTTTGTAGAGCATGATGATGTCTTCATGAGGCTATTTTTTCAAACTTTGGAGGGAGATGTTAGAAAATGGTTTATAGAGCTACTTGTTTCTTCAATTGATATTTGGATAGATCTAAAAGATACTTTTATGATACAATGGGGTGAGAAAATGGATATCTTATACTACCTAAATGAATTTGGCTCACTCAAGAAAAGGGCCAATGAAACAATTTATGATTTCAATAGAAGGTTCAATAAAATTTATAACAACATCCCCAAGGATATAAATCCATCACAACCATCAACCAAATTCACATATGATGGGTGTTGGCATAGGGGAAGACCCAGGGTTCAACACTACAACAACACACCAACAAAACCCTAACTACCAGTCCTGTCAACAACACCTACGAAGAAGATGAAGTCTCACCCGAGCTAGAGGTAGGGGTGGTTTCAAGAATCCAGTGTCTACAACCTTAGATGGGAAAAAGATCTGTGATTGTAACACCTTAAAATATCACTTAGCAGTTACAGTTTGTTAATATTCAACCTTAGTTTACAGCGCAGCTAAACCCTAACAATAGATCAACGTAGTATTTATAAAGATCCAATAGATTCAAGTACTAAGCATACAAACATAGATCATATCTAACATTTATTCACATTATTCATCACTAAGCTACCATATTAGATCCTTCTAAGCATACATCAGTGCACTAATTATTCAATCACATAGACAAGAGAACAACCATAAAGCATATAGCAACCACAACACAAGATATACGTGGTTCACCCCCACCCTGGGGATACGTCCACCAACTCTTCTTCTTTATTTCTTTCTGTCAATATTCTACATGCATAGAGCCATGATATCTTACTCTATAATGGATAGGAGATCTGCGCACCTCACTAGATCCTCCTTCCCTGTATTACAACACAAAGCCTTCCACAATCTCTTGCAATCACTTGCACTTATCTCTACAAGTCTCACACAATATGCACAAAGAAATTACAATTACCACTTGCATCTAGCAAATAACACTTAGCACTTAGCATCGCATACTTGTCCCTCCTTAGATCACATAGATCAAACTCTAGCACTTAGCACCCTGTGCCCTCTTCTTACATCACCTAACTATCTATTTATACATTAAAAATGGGCCTAAACATGGGTAAACCCATGGGTCGACATCCCCATTCCCATTACATAATCCCAAAACCCAAAAATCTGTAAAAAGGGGCCGATATCCCGCGATCTCTGCTTTGACTTGTGCTCTATCTTCGACAGCCTGTCGAAGTCCCAAAATAGGTCAAACATGACCAAGGATCCTCAAAACTTGGTCAAGGGCCAACAGGCCCCCAACACTCACCTGTGACTCATCCCGAGTCACTCTGGTCAAGGTAGATGTCCTTCAAAATCCTTGAGCTTGGCTCAAGATGCTTCGACTTATTGCTGCACCAGGGCCTCCTACTCGACAAACTCTTGGATGACTACTTCATTGACAAGTTCCTCTAAACATTGTTTGACTGCAGCGAGTACTTGTTCCAACTCTGCGCCTCAGCCTTCAATCTCCTCAAATAGTTGGCAAGATTCATCCTGGACTGGTTGGAGCCTTTGAGTCACTTCCATGAATTTTATCTGAATGGTGTGGACCTGTTGTTGAGAAGTGCACTATTCTTGAGATTGCTTCATTATTTCAACTACTGCTTTGCCTTATGGAGCTGTGACTCTAGTACCTTCAACTCAGTATCTTCAGTGAGTCACTCATAATTCTTTGCACTGAGAGAACTTAGATGTTTACATTCTAGAGCGAATGCTCTGATCCTCTTGATGGTGCTCCGAGCAGTGGCTTCTCTTTGATATCGCACGTCCTGCAAGGTACTTGGCACTATTCATAGCTTAAGGTTTGTGATTCTTTGTTGAAGTTGTTGGATATCTTTCGCAAGCTGCTCTACTTGATGTTCCACTATGTCTTCCTCCTTTTTCTCTAAGCCTGTCACAAAGTGAAGTGCTATGTTGACTGCTTCTTTTATTCTCACCTTCTCCATGAGCAAATGCTATTTCTATTGCTTGATCTGTGCTTTCTCTTCTTCAAACTTAGTTTGGAGGGAAACCTTCTCTTGCTGAAAAACTTGGCGTTGCTCTATGACTACTTTTTGTACTTTCTTTAGGGCCTTTGTGGCCTGTTTGGTTTCTTCCTATGTGCGACAAAGGCGAGCTTCAGTCGCATCAGCTAGCCTGTGGAGTTGGGTAGGCTCATCTCCCAACTCATGTGCTTATGATGGTGGGGGCACAGTGGATACTATGAGGCTGGATTGAAGGGCCTACTGTACCCCTCTGAGTACAACCTTGATTCTATCATACATCTCCTCTTTCTTGGATTCATGTTTCTGTAAGATGTCCTGCGAGGCATCTGCTACAGCTGTGATGATAAATTTGAAGTCATCCACAGTGAGCATAGTCTGCGTATTAGTCAAGGTGGCTCTGGATTTCTTTTGGGAAGTGAGTTTCATGGGATAAACCTTCCTTTTCTTCAAGGGATTATCCTCATTAGTAGGGTCCCTAGGCGGTGTTACTTCACCTTGCTTTTGTTGGTCTTCTTTTCCATTTGTCTCTTCTACTTCGTCATCACCCCCTCGTCTAGGTGATACTGAAGTAGTTCCTTCCGATGCGCTGCTCAAGTTTTGGACCTCTTCGGTCTTCTTCCTTATACTAGGTCTAGGATGATCCTTTGCTTCATGAGTGGTCTCAGGGCTGTCAATTAGTTCAAGGTCTGACATTTCTGTAGGGTCTATGAGGATGAGGAGTTATGCAGACCAGTCCTTGATGATCTCTTCAAGGTCCTCCTCTGTGATCTTGTAGTATGATTGAATCTCTTCTTTGTGCTCATCTGTGCACGTGGTGATATATGAAGTGTCGATCTGCACAGAACTTCATGAGGGATTGGAAATATATAGGGAATTCGACGTCATGCGAGGGACATCTTCGATAGCCCTCTTCAATTGGAGATAATAGGTATGAAAGACCGCATTCGAATGCCACTATTTTACCATATTGCTCGAGTACCAAAGTGTGGTGAACTTTGCAACAAGAAACTCAAACAGGTCAATGTCTGGGAAGGTCACACCTTATGGCATTTCCCAAGTAGTAAACGCTATGAGGATTAGGAGCCAGCTAAAGTGGAACTCATAGCCCTGATCCTGAGCTTCATGACAATCCAATTCGATATGGTTGACCAAGTACTTCTCCCAGTTCATCTAGAGTCCTTCTACACATTTCTCAGCTAGGTCAACAACAAATCCTATGACTTGAGTAGGTCGGTTCTTTCTTACTAAATTCCCTACAATTAATTGGCATGCTAGGCACACTGCGCCATTTTGGATGGAGGCTAGCTTGTAGTCTCACATTCCCTTTTCTACATCTCCGGAAGTGTCCTTAATTCTCTGTGCCAGGGCATGGTTGGAAGCCTTCCCTGGGTAGACGTATTGTGGGTTAGGTCCTTTCATGCTCAATCTAGTGATCCTATGGATCAACGTCGAATCGACTGTGATGCATATATCTAGCCATAGGTAGCCACCATGGTAACCTGATATCAAGAGCTTAACACAAGACTTAACCTCCTAGTGCCTTCCAAAGTGTGGGATCTTCATCACATTCAAGAGGGTGGACTGGGCGAGGTTCATAGTCCATGGATGGGGGATTATTTTTGAGTTCTTCCCCTTCATCTTGGTCAGATACTTGTAAGGAGAAAGCATGCTGTAATTCTTACAGTCACCTAGGTTGAAGTCGTTGAACTTCAACATTGTGATCTTATCTTGCTGTATTCTGATTGCACGTATCCCCTTCGGGAGGTACGCAGTAACCAAAGTGTAATCAAATTCCCTCGGGACACTGTCACGACTCACTGCACTGGCTAGAGGGGGAATGTAGTTGGATAAGATGGTCAGGATTAACTTCGCATTTGCTAGATCATCTCCGTGCTTGGTTCTCTTCTCTGTTTCTAGTCAGGATGGTCCGGATCCTCGAGCAGTCGATGGAGAGGCTTGCAATCCTCATGTCAATGAAGCTTGAGCTCTTCTGGACATCACTTTCTCAGCCATCATATCAATTAAAACTTCCTCAATTGACTTCTCCACAACGTTGATCTCGTCCGACATGTACGCTTTCGATCGAAAAACTCAGGTGGATGGATGATTTCTCAAAGCAATAGAATCGGTGTCGATCTTACTAAGAACGATGTGGTAGCAATGGGTACTCTTGTTATCTATGATAAAATTAACAAAAGTGTTCTCGGTTCAACAGTCGAAGAACTAAGTAGACATGATGTAATGGATCTCTCCAACGGATAAGAAGTTTTCCATCAATGCGGTTCTTTCCATTGTGGTGCGGTCTCTATGGTCTGATAGTGAGCTTTCTGGTCATAACTGTTATTCTAACCATTCTAGAACATCGGTCCAATGGTTATAATTCTTCCAACGATCATATCCCTTTGCCATGGCGAAGTGTCATGGGGCGTTGTTCTGATATTCCGACGAAGTTCCAATTTTTCAAATCTTCCTTCTGCGAAGTTCCCTCTGGGCCCTTCTATAAATTTTCGACCTTTTCTCTCTTCTTACTGAGTTTTCTAGCCTTCTTCCCGGTGATCTTCGTCTCGGTATTTCTCTTCCCATTCTGATTCTTGTCTTCTTTTGGCATAGCAACTTCGCACTATTGAGATTCGTTCATAGGATTCAAGGGCAATACTTCTTCTCTGTCTAGGGTAGGTGCTCTACTCATCTATGAATCTTCTTGTGTTATTTCAACTTCGTGATCCAAGTTTCTGGTTCTAAGTAGCTTCGATCTGTTTTCCTGTTCTGCAATCAAGTGTGTGATATTCCTAGTCATGAAATATTTTAATTCCTTCTTTTTCTATTCTAGGGCCTCCTCTTCTCTTCTTATGGTATGATATTTATCGATCCAGGTTTTTCCTAATAACATAGTAAATGGAGCGGTGTTCTCAATGAATCTAATAAACTCAAAATATTCCTTTGTCGAAGCTCCATGAGCACTCATAGATACCTGGGTGATTCTTCCACATAGGGTTATCATCTTTCCCCTGAATAATCCTATTCCTCCCAATGAAGGAATTGTATTAGGATTTCCCAAAGCTTCCAAGTTCTTTCTGTCATGATATTTACTTGTGTTTCCTCATCCAGAACACAATCTATGTTGAAGTATCCTATTCTTGCTTCTATCCATTCTTTTTCTTTGAAGATATCTGATAAGTTGATATCTCTGTGATCATTTAGGGTTTCTTTCATTTGCAGTAGTACAATCTCTGATTCTGTCTGGTTTTCTGCCATGGTCTTAGTTTCATGACCTTCCTCAAGGTTTTCTTGTCTCATATTCATTCTGTTGAGCCTAGCAATCATTCTAGGGAAATCTAAAACTTCATGGTCCATAGCTTTACAACAAAGACAACTAGGTCTTATTCTAGGGCATTCCTTAGTAAGATGTCCCGGTCTTCTGCAACTATAACAAAGGGTTAATGATCTTTTTTTCATAAATGATCCCCAACCTTTCTTGTACTACGCACTAGGATCATAGTAGCTAACCTGCAAAAAAATATTTCTGGGATCCTGCATCCATTTGTTAGTCCAAACATTCTTTCTATGCATAGGAATAACATATCTTTCATTATTACTATCAAATCTACTCATATCAAACCTTCTCTCTACTAACTATGCCCTAGTTTCCAGACTAGGGTAATATTTATCAAACATACGTAGATCCATACTCTTGAAACAAAAATTACTACTAATCTTACTTTTAGCAGAGCACAAAGCTTCCAGATCTAAAAATTTTCACTATTCTTACCTTTATCAGAGCACAAATCTTTCATAAATTTTTTTCACTATTCTTACCTTTTTCAGAGCACAACGCTTCAAGATCTTACCTCTTTTCTTTGGATCTGACTTCTCTTCTTAGCACAGAGATTTACAGGTCAAGTAGAGTACTGCGCACTAAGGAAATATATCTACGAAAGCTTCTTCTTCCTCAGTTCCCAACAATCATAGTTTTAGGTCCTGGCAACAAAACCATTTGTTCGCACAAGGGTAGAACTAGGGTTCAATTCTACAACAATGCACCAACAAAACCCTAACTACCGTCCCTTTCGGTAATACCTGTGAAGCATATGAAGTCTCACCGGAGGTAGAGGCAGGGGTGGTTGCAGGACTCCAGTGTCTGCAACCTTAGCTGGGACACAGATCTATGATTGTAACACCTTAACATAGCACATAGCAGTTATAGTTCATTAATATTAATACTTAGTTTACAGCGCAGCTAAACCCTAACAATAGATCAGTGCAGTATTTATATAGATCCAATAGATTCAAGTAATAAGCATACAAACATAGATAAGATCTAACATTTATTCACATTATTTAGCACTAGATACCATATTAGATCCTTCTAAGCGTACATCAGTGCATTAAGTATTCAATCACATAGACAAGAGAACAATTATAAAGCACATAGAAACCACAACACAAGATATACGTGGTTCACCCCCACCCAGGGGCTACGTCCACCAACTCTTCTTCTTTATTTCTTTATGTCAATATTCTACATGCACAAAGCCATGATATCTTACTCCGCAGAGGACAGGAGATCTGTGCACCTTGCTAGATCCTCCTTCTCTGTATTACAACACAAATCCTTCCACAATCTCTTACAATCACTTGCACTTAGCTCTGCAAGTCTTGCACAGTATGCACAAAGCAATTACAATTACCACTTGCACCTAGGAAATAACACTTATCACTTAACATCACATACTTGTCCCTCCTTTGATCACATAGATCGAACTCTAGCACTTAGCACCCTGTGTCCTCTTCTTACATCACCTAGCTATCTATTTATACATTACAAAATTGGCTTAATCATGGGTAAACCCATGGGCCGACATCCCCATTTCTATTACATAAGCCCAAAACCCAAAAATCCCTAAAAAAGGGCCAAGATCCCACAATATCTTCTTCAACTTGTGCCCAGTCTTCGACAGCTTGTCGAAGTCCCAAAATAGGTCAAACATGACCAAGGATCCTCAAAACTTGGTCAAGGGCCAACAATGGGGCATTTGATGTTGATTTTTCCATGGCGTTGAGGGAAAGGAGATCTCCAACCTTGCTTGTGATGCAGGAAGATGCAATAGACATAGAAGGAAACATGATTGCATCGGGTAAAATGAAGAAAAAACAAGATCAAGCAAAGAAGAAAAAGGTCAGAGAAGACTGTGGTACTTTTTATCCAAGTAGAAACTCCCAAGAAGTAAATATGGATGAAATAGAGAAAAAATATACAAACAGAGCCCCCCAAGAGGGAGGCATAATGAATTCTAATCCTAATCAGTTTAGAATACCTCCTACTCCCCAACTCAGGAGAAGGGAGAGAAGAAATAAAGAGAAGCCCATATATCCCCCAGTAAAAACCAACAATGATAACAATCTTGTTGAAGAAGTAGTGGATGAGGAATTTGTTGAATACACAGAGAAAATATACCTCCTCCAATATGAGAATGATGCCATACATATAACTCAAAATGACTTTGAAGGGTCTCTAAATATTAGGAAATTGGG
>JASDQU010190113.1:0-20172 GCA_032191745.1 Picea mariana
CGACAATAGATCTTGTATGTTTTAATTTGTTTATGTGTTTGTCCCCGAAGGGTTAGGTATTCAATGGTTCTATAGACAAGGGTTTTCCATATGCTATAGCTCTCTAATATACGTGCGGGGTCCAACAATAGTACTCGGCCCAATAAGTCAGGGAACTAACTAAGGAGGATAGACCGTACCCGTAGCCGTACTACTCGACTACCCAAGTACTAGAGAGTATCTTCCCTAGTGTTGTTCTTGGTGGCACTATAGCAGTCAGAAAGCCTATCGATTTATCTAAAGAGGGCTTCAGGTAATCTAGGTCAATCCGTACACAGGTGTTGTCTGATGTGCTACCACTCGAAGGGGTACCAACAGGGGTTACAAGGGTGGCCAATAGATGTGCGCTTAAGTACCACTTGTATTTCCTGCGGGTATGAATCCCTCAACCGCGGTTTTATGCACATAATGACAGATCTTTGTGGCTTAAATACGCTGGGATACGTCTCTACCCTGAAAAAAAATTTACCCACAATTTCTACCAAGGAAAGTGCTCTGATACCACTTGTAATATACCAGATATAAAAAGTATGCAGAACAGAAATAAAATGCTAGTAATGGCAGAATAATAGTAATATAACTAGAACGATCACCACAATAGCACTAAAATGATATAATAATAACAACAGAAATAACACTTTGATATTGAAAGCAATGTTCACAGGCCTCTTCAAGGGGGAAACCTCCAGTTGAGCAGAGCTCTATTACAATAATATCCAAGCTAGCGTTCTCATACCCTCGACTCCTATTTACACTAAATATGTCTATCAAAAGAAGCATCTAGATGAAGATCCTTCTAGAAGCAGAAGCTTCTATTAGGTCTTCTTACATCTGCCTTATTCTATTTTATACAAAGGCCTTATTAATATTGACCTTTATTACATCCGAATATATTGTTCAACCTATGTGCGCATTAGGACCCTAACAATATGGAAAGGCATGGAAATGACATGTCATGGCATAAATTGGCAAGGCATGGAAATGACATGGCATGGAAAGGTTTGAAAATGGCATGGAAATGGAAATGGCATGGCATGGAATGACTTGGAAAGGAATGACAATGGCACGACAATGGCATGGCATGGAAATGGAATGGCATCAACATGTTTCTAGGATTGGGTTTGGGAGGGTCCTTTGTCTCCTTGTGTGCTCTAACCGAAAAATTGGGTAGGAATGTGCAATAAACTATCATAGATGGTGAAGGGAAAAGAATAATGGTTTCAAGTCTCCCCAGAGGAATTCTGGTAGCATAAAATTACTTCCTATAATGTGTCATGAAATGTAACCTCAAAACATTTATTTGTAGGTGGAAAATGATACCCATTCTAATATCTAGTTTCCATGTGAACTCTCTCATTCTATTGATCAAAATCAATGAGTTTAGTGGATATAATGGAAGATTGAATAAATGTTATTAATAATTGACGGGTTTAACAAAATTTACGTATACCCACTATACAATCTAAACAAACATGTGCATTAATGAGTCATTGACTAGTCTTTTTTGGCGTTTATGAAGGGTTACACATAAATCAAATGATTTTATATATTTCTTGCATAGAAAGAGGGGATTAATGTGTGTTCCCTAGAAGATAACATTGAGCTGAAATTGTTAAGTGATTTACAATTATGTAGAAGATAAATGAGAAAAATAATTTCTATAATAAATTTTTTTAATATGTCATTTTTAAGGTCACAATATTTTCAAGTGACCACTATTTGAGTTTGGATTGTCATTGAATTTAAATGGATATAATTCAAGACGTATTCCATATTGTTGGTTGTGAGTTAGAATATGTATACCCACAACATTCATAAAATTAATTCAAAATGAATGATCTATCGATGATGTAGAGATACATAGTTGATTAGCAAGCAATGCTACTTGAGAACCATTAATTGCTTATGGATTTAAAACTTAGCAATATTTTCCACCATAATCTAATCCTTAATGCGTAATGCAAGTGTTTATAATCACTTTAGAAACAAATCAAGGGATTAATACACATAAAATTCATACACTTTGGAATTCAAACACTTTGAAATTCATAGATTCATAAACATCAAATGTAGAAACAATGAGAATCATAAAAAATGTGCCATGAAATGTGTATATATATATATATATATACTCAACATTGTCTAAATTGTACATTTTTTAGAAAATGGCAACTCGTGCCCAATATACAAAGCGACACCAGGTTCCCTAACATATAAAACATCTATATCGTGGCCTAGAAACAAAATGGAAATAGTTTGTCAAACATTGACCATTGTCACCCTCACCACCCTCAGGAGCATCCTGGAAATCTATCTTTCTTCTCTTGCTCAAGGATGCACCTCAAGAGGTTCTAGGCCTAAGCGTGCTTTGACTCTCTGGAGACTGCACAAAGAATAAAGAGTGTTATAAGCTTTTTTCATAAATGAATTAATAGACATACAAATTGATACTTTCTAATTTAACCTAAGAAAACTTACCTCATATGAAACTATCAATCATGAGGGTGTTACCCTCCTCTGTGACCCCAATCTCTCTATAATGTCACCCTACATCAGTTACAAGGATTAAGTCAAGAAAATTAAACAAATATATGTTAAAAAAAATTCATGAAACATAAAAAAATATCATCAATGCATTATCTCACCATGAATATCTCAGGCATCGATGGATGTTCACTGGAAGATGGAGCACTAGGTTGTACAACCTACTCCCAGACAACCTTTATTATGGAAGTCTATGTCGATGGGGCCGAAAGTGGTGGTGGGGGTGGGTGGTAGACAGGTGGGTTTTGATGGACCCTCACAGGCTATACAAGTGATTCCAACACTCTAGGCCTAGAGAAAGGAAACCTAGAAGCAACGTCAAAGTGCCCAGAGGGTGAAATACTATTATACCTAGAAAATATAACGACAACCTGCATATGAATAAAATTGAACTATTAGTACCAAATAGTAAAATTGAAAAACATAAACAAAACTAATTTGAGAATTATATGATATTTAACTTTACACATGATACCTGTGACGTTGGTGACTTGTCCATCCCAAATGGATAATCCTCGACATCGCGTGGTGCCAAATCCTGTAGAAATAAGAGAACATATAAAAAAATTGAGGATGCCATAAAATAAATAAATGACTATGTTGAATCTATCAAATGTGATACATACCTGTGTGTATGGTGCACCTAATGAGCATGATGCCTCTATTGTTGCATAAGTGGTGGGTCTAGGAATTGATGCATCCATGGTCATAGAGGGTATGTTGTTGGGACACAACAACTACAAAACAACATACAATCAAATATCTATATAAATACACAAAATACAAAATAAATATATAAGGATGAAGAACATAAAGAGGGTTGAGATACTAACCTCATACATGAAGCTATGTTGTACAATGATCTCTATAATCCCATAACATGTCTTCCCACATCTCGAGCATCTATGAGGTTCACTAATCTAGGTGGATATTGATGGCCACCCACCTATTCCAACTGAATCAAAGCAATTTTCTGGAAATTTACAATTTTTAGTAGTTTGTCGGGTCCTAAACTTCTGTGGAAATTTTGAGGGCCTGAACAATGTAATTTCACTATCAGGAACCTCAATGATAGTTTAGGGATCTATCTAATCCCCCAAAATGAATCTCCTCATTGATACCTTTACAACAAGCTATCTTGCGCCCCAAACGAAGATCATATGCAAAAGTTACGGCCCTGGAAGTTGATACATCAAACTACCCAAAACGGGGTCCACAAATCGTTGGATTTTCATCTTTTGGGGTTAGGGTTTTGCATTTTCTTTATGTGAAAAAGGGATTTGGATCGTCATTGTAACAATCATCTTCTTGCAAATGAGTGTAGTCATCACATCTCTTCTTAGAGATAAGTTTCCACCATTCTAGAGAGTCTTCCACTCTGCATAGGTACATCCAAACCAAAATGGATTTCCTCGACATCTCATCATTGGGAGTTTCCTGTCGATATGTTGTCAAAATCGAACAAAAATTTAGGCACCAAAACAAATGGGAGTTCGGGTCTGCAAATCCGCAACAACCAAAGTATGGTAAACATGGCCTTAACAATTAGCCTCCAGAAAACTAGCCCAAGCCACATGAAAAGAAGGGTAACAAAGATACGATGAAGGACAATGTAAAGTGGTGTCTGATATCAAAGAAAAGGTTTTGAACCCTGATTTAGAAAATAATGGGAGAACAAAGATCATCGACACAAACCCCACTGCTACTGTCGTGACTGCAACAATTAAACTAGAAGAACCAATAGATCCTAAAGAGGGGGAGCACCTTTTTCATTCATAGATGTGGGTGAAGGGGACCCCGCTGCATTTTATTGTTGATAGCAGAAGCTAGAACAACCTCATCTCAGTAGAGTTCATCAAATAGTTGGGATTATTAACAACACCACACCCACAACCATACAACATAGGGTGGCTTCACCTGGGATGAGATCTTTGTGTCAACCAACATTGTTTATTTTCATACAACATCCAGCCCTTCAAGGATGAGGTATTATGTGATGTTGCCCCACTGGATGTCTGTGATGTTATTTTGGGCCAACCATATATGTGGAAGCGCCATGATATTTATGAGTCTCAACCCCATAGTGACATTGTTCCTCTGGGGGGCCATCTATATAGAATACCAGAGGTAGTTATGGCTATGGTCCCACCAAAATAGTGTCACAGGGTAATCTCTCATATTGTAAAATTCATCCTTGGCACAATCTGTTCAAAATATGAATAGAAGGACACTGCAACCACTGCAGCCTTGGCCCAAGACCTTTCTTTCAAACAAAAGTAGGTTGTAGAAGAGAAATAGGATATTGGTTCTTCACCTACAATGGTACCTAAAAGCTTCCCAATCAAGCCAAGATAGAACAAGTTGGTTGAACAGATTCAACCCCTCCAACAATAGGTTCCTGACAGTCTTCAAAAAGGTAAGCAACGCAACTTCTACAACAAGGCAAGCAAATCACCAAGGTTCAGATTCAACAAACACTTTCCCCTCTCCCCTAGGAACTCAATGCAATGGAGACCATTTCTTCCTAAGGAGGGAGGATTGATCGAGGTGGATATTGGTGGCCAACCACCTATTCCAACTGGCTCAAAACAGTTTTATGGAAATTTACTATTTTTAGCAGTTCATCGGGTCTTAAACTTATGGGTCTATTTTTAGGGCCTAAACAACGTCTTTTCACGATCAAACAACTCATTGATAGCCAAAGTCTCTCATTGAGCCACACAAATGAATCTCTTCATCGATACCTTTACAATGAGCTATAGTGCGCCCCAAACGAAGATTGTATGCCAAGGTTACGCCCCTGGGAAGTTGATACACCAAACTACCCAAAATGAGGTCCACAAAACTATTGGTTTTTGATCTTCCAGGGTTAGGGTTTTGGATTTTATTTATGCTAAAAAGGCCATTGGAGCCTCACTTTAACAATGATATTATTGCGAATGAGCATAGCCATCACATCTCTTCTTAGAGATAAGCTGCCACCATTCCAACGAGTCTTTCACATTGTATTTCTATAGTTTTGTACATTTCACTCATTAATAGAAATTGTGTATTATTGTATCTTTGTGTTTATGGTTATATCTCTGATATATCTTTGTTATATTATTGGATATCTGATATATCTGTGTACTTTTATTTATTATATCTCCTCTCTCCTTTCGTGCCGAAAATAATCTGGATCATTCACATGGATGACTGCTATGTCCATGTGACCTCTCCTCATTGTACTCTCCTGTGCATTCTGACACTCCAAATCCTCGATCAATGTCACTAGCAAGAACCTCCTGCCGATATAGTGCAACAAATTTATTATGTTGCAGTAGGCTAGGAGTAAATGAGGAGATGGCTAGTTGTACCTGTTTCAAGTTATCTGCAACAGGAAGATGTTGGGTAGGGGGGTCAGGCCTTTGCCTGGGGGGGTGGGTATCTAACTCGAGGTCACACCTGGGATGATCTCAATCCTGTGCGGACCCTCGACCCACCCCATGGAAGTCACCAATGTTAAATTAGTTGACATGCTTACCCATAATAAACTCAATCCATAATTTCCTCAGAAAATATAAGGGCATCTCCATGTTATTGCAAGGAGGTTTATCAAAAACCATGTATGACCTATCCATCCAGTTTTGAATAATATAGGGATGGATGCACCAATCAATGGAGATCTGATTCCTGGTCAATGGTAGTTCTTTTCCATTTCTAGGATCCATAAAAATAGACAATATTTGTTGTTTTGAAATGCCCATTTTTTTGACTTGGTTTCTGTCCAAATCAGTTCTATAGTACTTATACATTCATGCCCTATAATAAGAAATAGAGGTCAATTTCCCTTGGGCACTTGCAATGGACTGCACAATGATGTCCAAAGAAGTGGCCAAGGAGACTCTGTTAGGCTCTCTAGTCTCCCTTAATTGTTCCTCAAGGGTTTGTAATATAACAAAAACCTCATCAATTTCAATGTTTACATTGTGTGGTGGTGGTGGGTTGGGGTTTTGATCTTCTTGGTTTTCTTCTGAGCGGTTTAAAATATCTTGGGGTTCCATTGTATTATATATGTTTCAATTTAAAATCCATGTCATTTAAGTTAGGTTCCTTTTTTATTTAAAATACAAAATCACAATTTTTTTTTTAATTTAGATTATTGGGAGCAAAATACTAAATTGGATTAAAATTAAGAAAAATGTAACATACCTAGACATGGTGCCCCCCTCCTCCCTCTCTTCCTCCTCTCTATCTCCATTATATTTTCCCAATGAGAGAAGCATGAGCGTGATTTGTGCACAATGGGAACTAATCATGCTCGATCCCTTTAAATATTTTTACCAGTAAGACCGCCTACACATTTTTAGGACCGCACATGCATTTTTTCCATTAAACCTACATGGAAATCCAGATGGAGGTTCGACCATATCCAAACCTATAGGTATAGGAACACGTGCACATTCCTAAGAACACACACACATTTTTGTGAGTGTGCATTCTTTATCATGCCCTTGCCACTTTTTCGACCATAAACTTCTTGCACTCACCCTTTAAAAAACCTATCTTCAAGAAAAAAAAAAATTCATTAAAAGGGAAATTGATTTTTTTCTTTATTTTTCGGTTTGTTTTCATTTTCTTCATTTTTCCCTCTCTATTTTTTTATCTATTTTCCCTATATTTTGTCTTGTTTTTCTTTTGTTTCTTATATATTATTTCATTTGCAACAACATTGACTTTTGGACCATGTTTTAAAAATATTGCAACTTTAAGCTCGAAAAAATGGGCTACCACTAATAACACCTTTTTTCACGGATCTATCTACCACTAAAGCAAATGGATGACGTAGATGTGTACTTTATAAAGGAAGAAAAGGGAAGAGAGGACATTCTCCCATCGGATAAATATTTGATCTGTATTCATAGGTTAAATAAAGTGGTCGATCTAGAGGATCTGACGTTGTTGGACCAACATGCATTGTGCTATTTGAGAATGGGCATTCCAAGAAAGGGAATGAAATTAATGGCAACATGAGGTAAGGTTTTAGAAGAAGAGATGCTTGTCTTAGCTCCAATATTAAAGCCCAAGAATTTAGACAAACAGCCTAAAACAACTTCTCGTTCGCCACCTTTTCATGTTGTTGGAGTGTCATTGGATTCTAAGTTTCATGAAGGAAGTTGTAGAGGGGTGTTTTATGAGCCACCAAGAAGTGCGCACCACTTCCTTGGCCACTGTTACACATGATTTTGGTCACTCTGGTGATGTCTCTACAAGTGATGTAGTCAGGCTCCCACAAGGACCTTTTGCCTGAGAAAATTTATTGTTGTCTTCTTCCAAAAAACACAATTTTAAGATGAGTTCGCTGGCTACCTATATTACAAGGTGTGAAAATCCTTCATTCTTGCAGGCATCCCAAACTTAGGGTGCGAACTATTCGCAGTCTGCTCTATAGGGAGGGTGAAAACCTGTTTCAAAGATTGGAAAAGAGAAGAGGTCATGAAGGTTCTAGAAGGGAATCTTCTAGAAAATGACTTGGCATTCACATGGTTGGAATCCTACTGACTACTCATATTTAGTGGGATCATCCTCATCCATTTAACCATCTCTCATTCTCCTATTTATTGAAAGGTTTCTCATGGAANATAATTGTGTGAAGAACTTTGCTTGGATAGAAGCTTGAAGACTCCATTTGGTCTATCAAGTTGTACTAGATCTTCTTCATGCAAACGTAGAGCAAGTGTGTGTGTCGGAATGAGGGGTCACTGAAAGGAATCTTTTGACATCAAGGCGATCTGGTTGTATCTTCTACTTTCATTTAATATAATACAGCGACATGTCCCTTTCCCATAAAATCACTCTTATTTTATTGCATAACTCCTTGATCATATGCATAAGTTGAAATTGAATATACTTTGCTATCTTCACTTTGGTAGGTTTGTGTTGACTTAGACCTGATTTCACAAGACCATTGGAGCAAAGAGGGAAGAATAGAGACCTAAGGTAGCGATATAAAGGTATGCCACTCATTCCTTCTTATTAGTGGATTCAATGACTACAACTTAGGGAAACAATCATGCCCTGTCTTGTTTTGTTCTAGATCTAGGTGGATCTAGGGATATCTGTTAGTGTCTGCACCTATCGATTTATCTGATAACAAAATTGGCGACTCCACTAGGGATACAACCCATTTTTATGGTTTTTTCCTGGCCATTTTCTCTTGACCTACCCTTTTTCATTCCCAATCAATCATTGAGTCTTGAGGAGATCCTCACAGACTCACTGGATCTAGAAGTTCCCTCAAAAGTTCTGCCATTTTTCCAAAATTTGCTTGATTACAGACCTTCTCGCATTGCACCACTCTATAGTCTGTGAGAATCACTAAAGTTCACACCCTAGTGTTCAACTCAGTGCGAAATTATCACAACCTACCTGTGTCTAGCCTGCGAGAATCCTTAATTCTCGCACTGTACCCCACTGTCAAACTGCAAACTCACCTGTGAAAATTTTGGATTAAGTCTTTTGTGTCTTCAGATGCCCAGATTGGTTGGTGTGTCTGGAAATAATTTATGTGGCCAGTGATTGAATGTTTCTTGACTTCAAATCTCGTGAATGATTAGTTTTCAGAAATCGAAAGCTCTTCTTGATCATTTGTTCTCAATTTTTACTTCTTGACCTTTTCTTAACAAAGGTATAATCTTCGATTCTCAAATACGAGTGCTTGTTTGGTCAGGAGCCTTTAATTGGATTAAATGTTGAGATTAATTGTCCTTTTCAATTGCTTATTACTTGGAAAATTGTTACCCATGTGCATTTGAAGAGACTGGTCTTGTCAGTTTGTTATTTTTATCTTCATTGAAAGATCGATTTGAGTGTTTGTTGTGTATTTCTTTTTCGTTGGTTGCTTACTTTTTCTTAGTTTCATCCTTGTTGCTTGGTTTCTAATAAAAAATTAAAGACATTTTCTTTTTTTTTTAAGAAACCTTTTATTTGAAAAATATTGGCATTCAAGTATTGAAAGAGAATGAATAGGGAATTTGCATTGTTCATGATTGTTTGATATTACATTTCAGAGAAGATCGTACATCGTAGTTCACATCGTTCCATAAAACTCCTCTTTTCCTACTGTAAATAGGATTCATCGAACAAAAATATGTATCGTTCATCCTTATTTATGCATTGTTGGGTCAGAGTCTCACACAACATCGGTTTCATTTCCGTCTCCTTTTACGTAACAACAACCTTTAATAATATTGCACAACTTTAAAATTCAACTAGTAACTTTTTCTAGGGCTCTTTTACACCAACATTAGCTAGGATAGAGCATTGGAATAGGCAGTGAGACACACTCTCCAAAGAACAAAACACACAATAGTATCTTGTGATAAGGAGTGTCAATTTCCATTTGCAACATTTTGTTTTGGGAAGCCCTTCTCACACAAGGGTCAAACTTAAGGTTGTATTGAGATTGACAGAGTTACTCAGCTTGCTTTTTTGATATCGGTGTAGAGATTGCACGTATTATGGGGGTCACTTGAAGGTATACACACAATGATGAGTGGAAGCCTCTCAAGCTGATTTTAGGCTAGATATCCTGCCCTTGCATGTGGATCAGACTGTTGACTGTTCCCCCAGGAATCGTTGTTGTTGGTGGTAACCTTAGTATCCTATCTTCTTAGGGTCTTACACAAGGTGACTATGAAGGGGTATGTCTTCACGGTACCTAGAATCAACGTTGGCTAGACTCACTCGAGATCCTTGGAAGGTATACCCACGATTGTGTGTGGGAGCTTGCACCAGGGTGTAAGTCCTTTAAGCAGGTCATCGATGTAACTTTTCCACCCTAGCCCAACCCCTTATTGTCTCATCATCACGACATTGGATTTCATCACCAGCTAGTGACTTTAGAATTAGAAGGTCTTGTTTTCTTGGTTTTTCTTCCTATATTTGACTAGTGTGTGTTGCTTGTTTACCCAATTTGGCCATAAAATTTCTTTCGTAAGATTCTAACTCAATCACAATCGACCCTCAATGCGGTTCACGTAGAATGCAAGGCCTGCCCCCGGAATATATGGAAGGTTCTCAACCCTTGCCTACCAACTCACCAGAGGTCTCTCCTCAACAGAGTGAAGTCCAAGACATTGCCACTCCACAAGTGTAAATAACTAACTTTTTAGAATGGTTTCAAATTACTAATTCTCGAGAGGACTTCCTACTTCGTCCCGACTCCGAGAGATGTATTGTTCAAGTGAATTATTCTGGAGATATAGTTGTTCAGTATTCTAGATTACCAATTGGACCTTTCATAGGACCTAAGGGTCAAGATCCTTTTTGGACAGCTGGAAATTTTAGACAAGATCTCTTTGGCTTAGGAGCAGGCGTTGATATCACTATCACACCTGAGCTTCCCAAAACATCTGATCTAGATGCAATACCTTTTACTATTGCCTATTATTTTCCTGGTATAGACGCTCCACCAACTAACCACATCTTTACTATCCCTCTACAAACGGTCCATTACACAATGCTCCCAGATACTATGAATCCTCACACTAGGATTACAACGGCTAGCTAAGCCCCCATTGGCACACCGTTTTCACCTAGATTCACCCCAATACTTCCACCCGGATATCATGTGTTGAATGCTTCTATTCCTACTCCTACTCAAATATCATCCAGGACTCCTAGCGTTTCTACTCCTTCTGGGCACCATCTCATTCTCGGTTTCATTCTGACACTTCCTCGACCCCCTTTGAGAGGACTTCTTCCATCCTCTATAGGAGGCACCGACCCTAATGGAACCATCCCATTTTTCACACCTAATTGCCAAATTCTTGTAGGTGGACAATTTCACCAAGGAGTCCAAACCCAATACCCTTTTGTAGGAAAAATCCCAATCGGGACACAACCCTCGATTGGAGGGAAACCTCCACCAACCCCGCCCTATTGACAAAACATACCTCCATCCTTGGCCCAGTATTGGAATTATCTTATTCAACATAATCCTCCCTCGACTAGAGAGTAACAACCTCAAGCTAGCTCCTTCATACCCCCTAGTACAGGCCGACCATATCCAGGCATGTCCAATCCTATTTGAGGCTTGAACGCCCAACCCCATGCCCCTGTTCAAGGGTACAACCCCATGAATTAATTTCCTCCACACCAACAATTGAATCTGCATGAATCTTTGCATTATATGAAAACTTCTTATTGTCCTACTGGTCTACTGACAGGACTCCCTCCCCAAAGTCACCAATACCCACATGTGAATAGACAACTACCCTTCTTAGCCACCCTAGACTTCCCTGATCTGTCGAAGATTTCAAATGATCCAATCCATCACTCTCCTCAATGGCCCACCATAACAGCCAAACTACCATCCGACATCCCTAAATTCGATGGTAAACCGAGAGAGGACTTGAACAGTCATGTAATGACTTTTCACCTTTTGTGCTCATCCAACTCCTTGATGGATGACTCTATTCATTTACACCTTTTTCAGTGAACCCTCACAAGTTCCTCCGTGAAGTGGTATATATAATTACCATGAGGCTTCTTCACCGAATTCAATACCCTCGCTATGGCTTTCCTCACCCACTACCAGTTACCAATCTACTACGACACGGGAACCAAAATTTTTATTTCTTTCAAACAAACTAAAGCCACTCATATCTTTGATCACATTCATGAGTGGAGATGGAGACGACATCTCATCAAAATCAAACTTCCCAATCAATTGTTGGCAGAGTGGTTCACGAAATCATTTGTGAATGACATCGCTCGTGACATCGCCATGGGTGGAGTTTTCACAGAAGAATAGGCAATCAGTCATGCTCAATACCTTGACCTCATTTACTCATAAATGGCTACTCTTTATGACTTACTCCCTGACACACCTCGTCCTTCTACTTCTGCTACTTCAACTGCTCTCGTTGCTTCTCATGTAGCTGACAGAGTGATTGGCACTTTCCATGCCCAACCTCATTCTGTCCAAACTCTGCAACAACTCGAAATCCATTTCTTCTAATGTTCAAAATGCTCTATCTCCTACCCCTCACACCGTCAAGACTTCTGAGTTAAACTCTCTTCAATCTGCCCCTGCCGACAAAAATAAATCCAAAAATGGAAAGGGTAAGAACAAGGCAGATAAAAATAATTTGAAAACTGAGAAAATCAAAACACCGCCTATTGACGATAGGGATAAGCACAAACATCGATACCCTTGTCTTATCTGTGGTGATGATCACTACACTAAGGATTTTCCACGATGAGCTGAGGTTACTAGGCTCCTTTAAGGAACCCTAAAACCCCCCACTCTGGCTTTGTTGTCACAACCCTTCCCTTCTCAACAACAGGCCCAATTGGTCATTCATGACCAACCTTCCCCCTCCAATACATCCTATGTCTTAATGTGTATAGGTGATTCTGAGAAGAATAACATCACACTTACCACTCAAGCTAAAGATTATACTTCCTCCAAAGAGAAGGTTGATGTAATACTTCCTTCATTGGTCCAACCATCTCCCACGACTCCACCTACCAACGGTCCTCTTCATCTCGAATGACCGAGAATAGATACAGTCTTTCTCCGTCCTCCAAAGGGTGTTGTTTGAAAATCAACTTTCAATCCTCATGCACGTGCTGCCTAGAACTACAATATTGTCGAAGATATGGCCCAAGCACCGTCTGCGATGTCAGCCCTCGAAGTCCTTCAGAGTTGTCCTATACAACATAAGACATTGTTGAGGACTATTGGTGGAATTGACCCTACGGATACAAATTTAATAATTTTTGAATTGGAAGATCACATTCCAAGGTTACCCCCTCAACTCGCATTCCAAATGCAAGTTATTGTCTCTGAAAAAAACATTTTTAGAATAGTTATTGATGAGAGTGCCTCAAAGTGTGTCATGTCTATTACCTGCTGGAAATCCATCAACTCTCCTCCTTTGACTGAATCCCACAACACGCTCAAAGCCTTCAATGGCTCTGGTTTTAAACCTTACGGTGTCCTCCCTTCATTGCCTATTACGTTAGAAGGAAAAACGGTCAATGTTGAAGTGGAGGTCTTTGACGCTCCTCTCGATTACAACCTTCTACTTGGCCGTAGCTAGATCAATTCCATGCATACATTTGTGTCCACTCTTTTTTGTGTCGTGCATTTCCCACATCAAGGAAAAGTAGTTATTGTATACCAATTGGCCTTCTTTGCAAAACCCCCATACCGAAAACGTACCTTTCATTTCAAAACCCCCTGGATATGAGAATATTGGTGTGGGTCCTCTTAAAGATTCATGTTTGATGGGTACTTTCCCCATTCCACCAACCCATGTTCCACATCCATTTGTTGCCTCGATCAACATGATCTCCACCTCTGTTCATGGAACCCCTATGCCTTACGACCCGTGGATGGTACCTAACCCCGACGATCATCTTCATTATGGCAATAAAATTCCTTTGAGTCTGGTCGAATCCACTTATCAAGCCATTCAATCAACAACCCCTTCTACCCCCTCTCTTGGTGCTTTATCTCTAGATCCATTCCGCATCATTTTTCCTATAGATGATATGATTATTTATGTTATGTCCGTGGAAGATACCCCTTGGGACAATGGACATCATCATTCCATCCTCTTCCTGGAACAACGAACCATCGAGGGTTACCAACGACTCTTGACCCCATCGACCGTTGTCATCATTTCTACCATTCCTGATTCTACACACAATATTTTCTACTAAGGGAACTTAAGTAATATCTCACCCACCATCCCCCTCGACATATCCATAAAACCTGGAGTTGTCAAAAATGTGCATATCAGAGCTTCCAATTACCATGATGAAGTTGTCACCTACAAGCCTATTTTCCAAGAATTTCATGACGTCTTCGCATGGAGCTATGAAGAAATGTCGAGGATTGACCCTGACATTGTGGTACATGAGATTAAGACATACCAGGGCGCTAAACCCATTTGGAAATGACTTTGTTCGGTCCACCCATGTAAATCAACCGCTATCAAGATTGAAGTTGAGAAACTTCTCAAATATGGCTTTATTTACCGCGTGGCTCTAACTGAATGGGTTTCCAATCTTGTTCTGATTGACAAGAGACAAGGCATAATCCACATGTGCGTTGATTATAGGGACATTAAGAAATATTGTCCTAAAGACAACTTGCCCACCCCCTTCATTGACCAGATCATCAACGATTATTGTCGGAAGTGAAATATTCTCTCTGATGGATGGTTTCTTCAGATATAATCAAATCAATATCATTCCTGCGGACCAACACAAGACCACTTTTAATTTTCCTTGGGGCACTTTCGCTACCGAAAACTTCCATTCAGTTTAAATAATGCCGGTGTGACTTTTCAACATGTTATGTCTTACACCTTTCATGATATAAAGCACATTGTGCAGCCATATCTCGATGACTTACCCGCTCATTCCATGCACCATGTAGATCATCCAATACACCTCTGCGCCATTTTCCTTCGATGTTCATTTTACCATATACACTTGAATCCCCACAAATGTGTTTTTTGTGTAGAATCTAGCTGACTTCTAGACTTTACTATTTCACGTCAAGGGATCAGGGTATATCCTTTGAAGGTCGAGGGGATTCTCAATCTCCCTCCTCCTTCCTCACTTCACTAGTTACAAATTTGAAAGGGAAGGAAAACTTTCTCCATCGTTTCATCCAGAACTATGCTGAGATAACTCTTGGATTTACATGATTGCTCAAGAAAGGTTATGAGTTCGTATGGGATACCACTGCCAAAAAATCTTTCAAAGATTTGAAACTGTCTTTGACACGTACCCCACTACTCTTCCCACCTGATTATAGTTGGGATTATTTTCTTTACCTCACAGCCTCCGACTATACCATCGCTATGGTTCTTGTCCAGGAAGATGATTCTCATGACGGACATGTCATCTATTACTTAATTCGGAGTTTCACGACTATCGAAACCAAGTATTTACATGTTGAAAAACTAGCCTTGGCAACCGTCCAGGATGTTCAACGTGTTCAACACTATATCCTTTCTCACAAGACTACAGTAATTTATAACTACAACCCTATGTAGCACATTCTTACATGCCAATTGATAGGGGGGAAATACTCCAAATGGATCGTAATACTCTAGGAATTTGACTTAGAATTCGAATGCACTAAGTCCAAGAAATCCTTGCTATTTGCCGAGTTGATATGCGACCTTCCCTGCTCTGAGAAAAAAAATGTAGCAGAAGATTCATTACCCAATGAATCCCTTTTCCTAATCAGTTATGATGACCTTTGGTACGGATATATCATCATACTTCTCCAAGCCCAGAATTTTGGGCCCAATTTGTCTAGCACTGACTGCCATCGAATACACTACCATCCCATCAGTACATTATCCTCGGTGATACTCTATATTATCATGGGATTGACTCCATTTTTCGACGCTGCCTCACGTTTGACGAAGCCAAGAAAGCCTTGAATGACTGCCATTCTGAGGCCTGTGGTTCTCACATGTCTAGGTATGCTATTGCCCAGAAGATCTTATGAGTAGGGTACTTTTGGCCTTCTTTATTCAATGATTGTATAATTGTCATCCAAAAATTCCACGCTTGCCAAACCTACAACAATAAAATACGATCACACCCTACTCCTCTACACCCTATGGTCTCCATTGGTCCTTTATGAAATGGGGTATCGATTTCATGACATGTCACCCTCACACGACCGAGGGGCATGGATACATTATTGTAGCCATAGATTATTTTACGAAATGGGTCGAGGTGATGCCAACATTCTACAATATCGGAAATACTGTAGCATTATTCATATTCAATAACATCATTGATCGGTTTGGTGTTCCTTAGGCTATCATTACTGACTATGGTAGCCACTTTATAAACTTCATGATGTCTGAACTCACTGAAAATTTGGGTCTTCACCATGAAAAATCAACACCCTATTACCCACAAGCCAATGACCAAGTTGAAGCAATAAACAAAGGCCTCACTACCATGCTTCGATGAATGATAGGGATTCACAAAATGAGTTGGAAAACAATGTTGTTTTCATCATTGTGGGCCTACCGTACATCCATTAATTCTGCTACCAGGTTTACACCATTCCAGTTAGTCTATGGTCTAGAAGCCATTTTGCCTATTGAATGTGAGATACCCTCCCTAAAACTAGCTATCAAACTTCTCCCAAACACTTTTGTCGAAGAAGAACATCTGTTGTATCTCATGCAATTAGATGAAACCTGTCATGATGCCACCCTATTTATAGAAGCCCAAAAGAAACACATCAAATCCCAATATGATAAACATGTCAAGCCATGTGTTTTCTCCGAAGGGGATCTAGTTCTCCTTTATGAAAAATATCGTGATATGCTAGGAGCCAGAAAATTTGAAGCTATGTGGCGAGGTCCTTATATCATAAAATGAGTTTTGGATAAAGGAGATTATGATTTGGTGGACTACGATGGAATCCCTTTGAGTGAACGCATAAATGGGTTGTACTTAAAAAAGTACTATGCTTAAGATCACCTGTGCATGAGTGCTTGCATTTTATTGTATCATACTTTTTGTTACTTTAGTATGCTTTTTCATTATTTGGTCTCTACCCTCGACCACTTGTCTTGTGTTGTGCTTGGTTTCCATATGTCGAAGTCTTTTCCACCCCACATTAGCTTCCCTGATGGTGCTAGCCGTAGTATTCAGAACCTCACTTCTACTGCATGGGAAATTTACACCCCTACAAACAAACTTATCAGTCTACGAGGTGTGTGCCTTGGTCGTGCGACCAATAATATTGCATAATATAGCATCGTCATCAAATTTTTGATTGATTTTATTTCTCTTGATATCCACCACCTAGTTATATGACTCGATTCGCAGCTAGTAGTACTACAGTTAAGTAACGTCTATGCTATCCAAAGGCCTACTTTATTACGGGTATATTTATGATTTCACCTCTTGGAACGTTATTTTGATTATATCGAATATCAATACATTCCTAGATGTCTAAATACATTGATTGATGCATTATCTAACTATGTGTTAGACAAACATTTGAGACATTTATAAACCAATCACACATTACATGTATAACACAACACAAAATAAGCCAGTAGAAGCCATATATATGTATATAACGATCAAAAGTTTTTACAAAAAGTTTATTTCCATGGATCAAAATCTCAAAATATGAAGCCCATAGCTTCTACAAAATAGCATCACAGATGACGCTTACGATAACACACAACTGCTTGGGCTACCCTCTAGAGTAGTCGACTAAGAGACTTGGGCATGCCCACAGTATGGCACTGGTAATGTCTCAGGATCTCCCCAATAGCAATATCCGAGACATTAGCGGTCAACCCCTCTAAGTTTTCTTCCACTGACTCATAGTATTCAACATCCCATCTCGCCACTGGAGCCACTTCTCCTTGCCTTTGAATGGGAGATGTTCCTGGAGGTCGATACGGCTCCACATCTGTGTCATCAAAATGAAATTTTTGCATTAGTTCTTAGATAAACATAAAAACATTTCATATGATAAAATTTGAAAAAAACATTTAAAAAGGAAAAAATGTGTACTTATTATCTAATTCACCCCACTGAGCATCCTCAGGCAGGGCCAAATCTGGATCCCCTCGGAAATCCAAACCAACATATGTGTAGTCTTCGATAATCAACATATGGGGCCTCAACCGATCAAAAAATGAATCATTATACTTAATTATAGGCCCTGCTACATGTCGAGCCATTAGGTTACACCACCTTAGAATCCTCGGATCCTATGGGGCCGGTAAACCCCAATCAACCTATAGTCGCAGCAGATGGACCCTCTCGAGTAAGTATGACACCAAAAGTGACCCGTACCCAAACTTCTTCAAGTCACCCTTTCTATACTTCGTCAATTGTCTCTTGATACTACGGAGAACTGTATCCGACCAGTTGAAAAAATGAGGCTCTGTGCACTCTATGGCGTATTGGAAATAGCTCTGGAGAGCCATGTGCAGAGCCACGCTCCCAGCCATGCATGCAATAGTAAACAATATGGTCCGTAGGGTCATATATTGGACCCCCCAAATGGAAACCTTACCCTTGTTTCTCTCTGCCTCAGGAACACAATATTGGTGACAATACTCACTCATAGAGAGTCTTTTGCCTCTACCTCCAGTCAAAGTAGCATGGCATCCACACCGTGACAACCCCATTAGAAAATAGATATCCTCGATATCTAGTGTCAGTGTATGGACTCCCACGTGAAATAACTGTTGGTCCATGTCCCACATGTGGACCAGGTATTCTAACAACCTGAGTTAGGCTCTCATGCCCAGAATCCTGAAAAATTTCAAGAGTGCACAGTCCCGGAGGGTAGTGACTGTACCCGGGTCATTCTCAACAATGGTATCATCCTATTCATTTTCTCTTTCTCTCCATTCCAACATTGTGATGGTCAAACACCTGCAAAAGAGCCATGAGAGGGGATTCAACAACTTGTTTTAAACTCTTGCATAATTTTTATTGAGAAAAAACTCACTTTAAAATCCATTTTTTGGCCCCCACAGGTGGACCTTTTGCATAGTGAGAGATTCTTGTAGGTGCCTTGAAGGCCACTTGTGATAATATTATATTCTCACAGGTTCTGCATGGCCCACCTGTGAGAATGCTTGGGTGCATGTTCCGACCCTAAAATGGACTCAAACCCCAAAACAATTGCCAATAAAAACAAAAAATAAACCATGGAAAAGTTAGAGAATCAAGAGATTACCTCGTTGGCTGAAATCGTTCGCCGAATGATCACTTGTGCCTCCTAGAATCGATCAAAGAAATTTTGGGGAAAATGAGGTATGTTGGACAAGTTTTTGGGCAAAGTAACAATGAAATGGTAAAAAGTCCTTTTCACCCATATTTATTCACTTTTTACTATTTTTTATTGATTGTTTATATTATTTTCATTGCTTTGTTTTTAAAACCTAATACCCTAATAGCCTTGTGAGTGTGGTTTTTCGTAGATATAACAACTTCGAAGTCCGAACGAGGGTGTGTGGGTGTTTTTTCTTTTTGTCGCATGTACGACTACTTTTTTAGGGTTTTTTAGAAAAAACCTCGAGCTCAGTCTTCGTTCGTTCTCGTGCTCGAAAATATATGAGAATGTAACCGAGTATACTTTTTCTCGTCTTTTCGTACTCGTCATGGTAACATGAAAACAATGACCATAAAGGAGTATCCTTTAGGATCTTTTCATGCTCCATCAAAATGAAAATATTGCCGAGCGATCTTGTTCTTTTCGTGCTCTTTAAAGTATTTGAAGAAAACATTTGACGGGTGATAGTTTATCACTTTTTCGGTCTCGTCGAACTCTTTTACAAAAAAGGAACTGGAAGATTTCTCTTTAAGTTTTTTTCAGACTCTCAAAACATGAAAAACCCCTGAGTTTTCTATCCTTGGACTCGTTAAACAAACATCAAAAGACCCGCAATGGGATCGAACCACTCCTTCCTAGGGTTTGTTAAATATACTCTGAGGGACTCATCCGAAGGATGAGCTTACATCAATGAGCATATGTTATCCTCCTCAAGCTTGTGTAAAAATAAAGAGGTAATC
>JASDQU010190114.1:0-20155 GCA_032191745.1 Picea mariana
AGGCCTAGACCCATATACAACATGAAGTTTCCATAAATAAGGTTGGCCCAAAAGAACATCACAAACTTCGAGAGGATAAACATCACACAATACCTCATCTTTGAAGGGCTTGATGCCGTACGATATTCGACACCGTTTGATGACGCGAAGATCACTTCCTTGGCGAAGCCATCCTATGGTGTAGGGTTGTGGGTGTGGTGTTGTCAGAAGGGCCAGCCACTTGACGACCTATGTTGAGATGAGGTTCTTCTAGCTACCACTATCCATGATGAAGTGCAACAGGGTGCCTTTTACCCAAATCTGTGAATGGAAGAGGTGTTCTCCTTCTTTTGGCTTGTCTAGTTCACCAAGCTAGAGCTTGGTGGTAGCAACGGTGGCACCGGGTTCTGAGTAAATGATCTGTCTTCCCCTTTCTAGTTCTGGCTTAGAGTCTAAACCCGCATATGATTTAGAGGCTTTCACTTCGGCCACCCGTGACTGCTTTGAACGACAGTCAATAGTGTTATGCCAAGGGCTCTTATGGAAGTCGCACCACTTCCCGGTATCTTTCTTTGTCTTTCCGATGTCCTTCTTTGCTTGTGGCTTGGACTGGTTGTCCTGATGCTGCCCATATTTTCTCTGTCCTTTGTTTTGTGGGTTGGGGCCACCCTTCCCTGACTTTTGTTGTGCAGGGTTCCCAATCCCAAATTGCCGTGTCTTTTGTTTGAGCTTCTGCTCGATTTTGACGACATATTGGTAGGCTGCGCCCAAGGATGAGATGTCCAAAAATTCCATTTCGGTCTAGATGTATCTATGTAGAGAGCCGAATACTTGAGCACTACATGTCGCTCCGAATCTTTGATACCTAGCTTGGTGCGCAAGGTATGAAAGATATTTGTGAAATTTGTCACTGCTTGGTCTCTTTCTTGCCGCAGTGTGGTCCATTTGGTATACAAGTTGTCATAACTTCTGACAGGTTAGTATTGTTCCTTAATAGCATCCCTGAAGGATTCCCAGGTGGTTGTGACTATAAATAATTAGGGTTCCTCTATTTCCTTTTTCTCACAAAAAGTTTCCCACCAATCTTTGACATGGGGAACGACTTTGAGGAGTGCAAAAGTAATCTTTTCTCTATTCAAAAAGTTATGGACAGAAAAATACCCTTCTAGTAGATTCACCCACTTGTCTACAACATCTATGTCTATATGACCTTCAAATATAGGAACATTGAATTTTATTTGTACCTTGAAGGGGGTGGCGCCTCTGCTCGAAGAAGATGCGTCGCCTGTTGGTAGCCGCCGAAGGTTTTGCGCAAAACTATCCATCATCTCGTTCCTTTGTTGCGTGAGGTCTTCCTCAATCAACAGTTTGAAAGGATATCCTATCCCATCATATAAATTTTCTTCCGCTATGAGAGGTCTCTTGGGTGTGCGAGATATTTTGTCCTCAAGAGAAACAAGTTCGAGATCCAACTCTTTATACTCCGACCTCATTGGGGACATGCATTAAGACGACAAGGAGAAAACCGCTCTGATACCACTGATCTGTATTTTATGACTAGAATGAAATGACTACAGATTATTAACAGGTGCTTAACAAAAAAAATAGAGATACAGTAAAACTGGTTTTCTATTCAATAAGGAAATAAGCCGAAATTGTAAAATGCAGTGGAAACAAGCTTGCTGGAATGGTGGCGGCTTATCTCTGAGAAGCGATGTGACGACTGCGCTCATTCACAAGAAGATGATTTCAATGAGGCTCTGAAGGAATTTTTACAATAAACATGAATGCCAAAAACCCTAGACATCCAAAAACCTAACCCTAGGAGATGAAGTGCCAAAAGTCATGTGGGCCCCATTTGGGTAAGTTAGTACATCAACTTCCCGGGGTCGTAACTTTTGCATACGATCTCCGTTTTAGGAGTATGATAGCCCGTTGGAAAGGTATCATCAAGGAGATTCATTTTGGGGGCTCAATCATCCCTTTTCATTTCATCAAGAAGCTCGATCTTGAAAAACCTTCATTTAGGCCCTCAAAATGGCCCCGGAAGTTAAAACTGCTAAAATTAGTAAATTGCCAAAATTGTCAGAAAACTATTTTGAGCCAGTTAGAAGAGGTGGGTGGCCACCGATATCCACCTGGATCAGCATATGATAGTTATTCTATTAAATATGAAGAAAATAGTGAGCTGGTTGAAGGTAACCCTCTGACCTTATGTTTTGCTTCATTTGAGTTGTTGAAAGAAGATTTAAAAATCATTAACAAAGATGAGGAGTGCAAGCTGATGCAAAGAGATATTACCTTTTTGGAGCAAGCTGACAACAATACAAATCAACAATTTATTTGTGTTCTTCATGACCCTGTAGCTGATTATATGGAAGATTTTAGCAGTCAAAATTTGCAACCATTGAAAAACCCTGAGTTGGAAAATGAATATAATGATCAGTCATTGTTAGAATCAACCATATATATCTTGCTCGTAGAGGTTTCATCGCAGAAATTTAGTGCAGATTTTCATCCTCTTTGTGATAACTATCAGTTAGATTTGCATGAAGGAAAAAATGCAGTTGGAGGGGTCACACATCATAGTGAAAATATTGAGCAATGTCTAGACATTAGTTTGTATTATTTTGATGATCCTTTTGCAACATGTTTGGAGACAGTAAGTGGGCCTAGGCTTTCAGGTTTTTCAATATTAAGTTTGTCTCCAAGTTTTTATTTGAGTTTCCTTTAAGCAAGTATTACATTTTATTCCTGAACAAAGACATGCAAGAAAATCAAACAATGAATAAAGTGCTTACATGGATGCACTGGATATTTGAATTCACCTAATTAAGCAACTCATGGATCAAATTAGAGTAGGGTGTGTGTGAATAAGCTCTTAGTTTGAGTAAAGTTTGTAGTAGCTTCAATTTTTTTTTTCAGCAATGAGTTTTGCAGCATGCATAGTTTCAGTGTACAGTTTTGGTTTTCAGTTTGAAAAGTGGGTTTGATTTCAGTTGGAGAAGGACACAAGTCAGTTTGTAGGCTGGTAACAACCCAATGGATGAAGGAACTTGGTCAGCGAGTTCTTTTTTTTCCTCACAGTGAGGACAACATCCCCATTGGAGCCATTGTTAGTGTCCTATAATTTGCTTAAGGATCAAAATCGAGTATTTGACATATATTAGGATGTTGAAGGAAATGGTGTTTGAAAGGGTAATGAAGTGGTCCTAGGGATGCTTATCATCATATCAAGTGTCAAACTATAAATCATTGACCTTCAAATGTCAATCAAAGCCAAACAATATAAGAAAATGTCAAAAGGAAATTTGCTCTGCAAGTTCGCTACGCAAGTTTGCTGTGCAAGTCCTAGAAATGATTGTTTTTGAAGTCAACTTCAAACTCAATTTTTGACCACATGGAAAAGAATCTTTGAAAATTGTAAGAGGATTTTTTCAAGCACGATCCCATTCACAAAAAACCTCTCTGATTTTATTCATAGGTATCATGGTTTGGAAGAGTCGAATGGATATTTACAACCTATTTTTCAAATTTAAACATTTAATGATTTCCTATTTTAGTCATTATATTTGGGCATGGATCCCAAGACTCTAAAGAGTAATTTTGGAAAAATGAAAGAGGATTTTGTCAAGCATGATCCCATTCACAAAAAAATCTCTCAATTTTTTAACAACTATCATTATTCGAGAGATATGTTGTTATCTTTGACCCCTATTTTCCATAAAATTGATTCCTATTTCCTAGCAGGTAGTTCTAAACGTGTTGCTATAATTATGTAATTAGATCCTTAATTGAAGGAGAGTGGTTGAAGCTCGACTTATCTAGCTTAGGGATGGATTTTTCCTTTATATTGGATCATTCTTAATGTATAAAGGTTGGAAAAAATCATAGAAGTGACATCTCTTTGAGCACTTGTGTAATTTTGAGTTTTAATGGAATATGAGTAAGAAGTCCATAATTACTCTTACCAGAGATTCTTGTGTGGAAGGTTTTGAGTTTTGTGTCCTCTTTTTCTTTATGTATATTTTCTCTCACGTTTCTCCATTTTATGTTAAATTTCTTCAATATTTAGCATCAATTTTCTGATTACAGAATTCATTTGCTATGCTCTATTTTCATATTTGCTGAGTACTTTCATTTGTTTTCCTATGAAATCATTTGGAATTCATCCTATGATTTATGCTCCAAATTCATTTGGTTCTAGATTTCTATCTCTCACCCATACTACAACAATTTGAATAACTCAAAACATCTACTATCTTTCCTTTGCTTCCTTGAGAATTCCACCACCAATCACTGATAGTTCCCATTACCTTAAAATAGACTCCATGCCCATTGGATTATTTTTCACCTCTGCCATCCAACACATCTTAAAATTTATCTCCATTTCATATTTGGAAACTGAGCTTAATATATAGTGAGAGAGCCCTCTTTGGTTTGGAAAGGCCAAATTCCAAGCCTAAAGTGGTCTATGGTTACCTTTGTAGTTTTCCTCCCGCAGCCAAGGGGAATTACAGAGTGATAAAAGAAAGGGAGAGAGTAGATATTAGTCGTTTATCTCTGCGGTTTCCAACTAGAATGTAGGGGAACAAACTTCGGGGCAGAGGTAAGTGACGAGTATATGGAGAATCCGACACAATTTGAACCATTAATCCTAGACTCCGAGGACCATTGGATTTGTCGAAGTATATTCCATCAGAGTCAGGTTGGATCTCGAGCAGATGTGACTCATATGGGAAGGTCTCCGAGAGGGCATCCAGACCATTGATCGAAAAAAAGGAAGATCATATCTTAGCCATCAGTTTTGAGCCATAAGCCTATGAATTGGGATGGATCGTACATCTGATAATGACATATCAAATTTGCACTGTTCCACATGGCATACAGAGATTGATCCATGTGTCATGTGGGTATGGCACCATGTGTCAAGTAGCATCAAGGTTTTGGGTAGGACCTTGTATTGAATTATGAGTGCCACGTGTCAGGATAGGTGTCATCTAGCGTATAGAGAAGTGGCCAAATGTTAATTTTTAAATGCGTAGAACAAACCGAGTACAAGCCTCGTTGGTCTCGTACTTGAGGACATGTGTCTTAATCCTTGCCATAGATATTCATGAATAAATCTTGGCCATCCATTGCAAGGCATAATTCGGAGTGGGTTGTAAGGAGACACTTCAACGAAGGAGCTCTGAGATGCAATTTGAATCGTCAATCTAGGAGAAGGTAAGACCTGTTCTCTACTGTAAATATTTGCGGTCCCCACTTAAGTTAAGCATAAGGTTGAATGTGGAAGGGTCTATAAAACTCGGGTGAGTTGGAGACTCCGAAGAAAATAGATTCGTTGGTTACCCAATTCCAAGGGTTGTTATCTCTATCAGATAGTGCCAGTCGGAGCGGAATGTGACTCTGAAGAAGAGAACTGTGATGGAAAAAGAATGCACTAAATGAATTTGAATAATATTTTGGAGGGATCAGTGGGCTAGGTGGTAGGTGCCATGTCAGTGCCACATCAGATACCATGAGTAATAGGGAGCCACGTGGATTCCACATTGCCGTGTGGTGGGTTTAATCTAATGAAGGCGTTAGAAACTTTAGAAAGCCTTAATTTTTGATCTGGAGCTCGGTTTTGAGCATAGTGACAGTCATTGGAAAACTCTTGAAGAGTAGAATATGATGGTGCCCTTGAGAAAGGGATTCGAGATGGTCAAGGAAAAAGTGAAAATTTAATACCCCATCCCTTAAAAGGGTACTTAGGGGGTTGGGTGTGTTACTTGTTGACCAACATGAAGGATCATTTGACTTAGTGCAAGACTAGGAAAAAAATTTAATTTAGCTATGGGACCATCTTAGTGACTTTCTTCTTGTAGTGAATTCTGATTATGAGACCACAAGTGATAGTTCCGAAGGCGGGGCCAAGTGATCCAAAAATTTTGCGGTGGCTGGATCACATGGTGCGAGTCATAGGCGATAGGGTAGAGAGCTACTATGGACTAGGATGGGTGCGATGATGGGGAGAGAAGATTGTAGTTGTGGAGGACTTCCTCTATGAGGGGACCGATTTTCGACATGACCCAGAGCTCGCACCCTCCCCCCCCCAAGAGAGCAGTGGGGACCATTTGGTAAGACTTATGATTTTTTTTTTTTGGAACTTTAAAATTTAATATTTTTTTTTTTGTTTTTAAATATGTATTTTTTTGGACGATGCAATATACCTCACCAATTTTGGTGCTAACACATATGTGAGACTGACACAGCCTGATGGATGGGGCCAATATTTCTACAGTAGCAACAATGAGGAACCATTCTAGGAAGAGGGGGGTGACATTGAATACCTATGTGAGATGCGGAGGAAACTCGAGCATTTGACCATGGGGGTGCCCCCCATGCACATGGGAAATATTCCACCATAACTACAATGCCATAAAATGGGTGTGTCTCATCCATTCCTTCGACTTCTTAGGAAAGTGGCCCGGACAGTGTTGTGCTACCATGACACTCATGGGGCTCATGATGACTAGAGGAAAAGCTCCCTAGTATTGTATTATGGCATAAATGATTAGACAATCGACATGTATTGTATCAACATGGGCCATGGAGCCTAATTTTGTAGACTACACCATTTTTTAAATGATGTAATGTGCTTTTGCGACACACACACACACACACACACACACACACACACACACACACACACACACACATACACTTATGGTTGTTTAGTGCTTATGACTCCAAATGATGTGAATGGATTCCATGATTATGACATGCATGCTTTTAAATGTTTTAATGTTAACACAAATTCTAGTTTAACATAGACACAACAACTAATAGATGCATTCTATACTAAGATCACAGTCTCAGAGTGGGTGTGGCTATGACAAGGGTCCAATAGGTCTACCTAATGAATGTGAATCAAAACATCAACATGAGAAGCACCAAACCTAACAAAACCACACATATGTTACAAGATTTTCAACCCTATGACCTTTGGTCTATGTCACAACATATCTTAACCATATCTAAAATACTGAACCTACCCTCCAACATACAAATCAATAAAGAAATAACTACTTGGAAGAGAGAAAGAAGGATCTCGTACCTTGTATCCAAACATTCGATGAAGATCCTCATTCTTGACCTTTGACTTGCTCCAGACCTTTGCATCTACAAACTTGCAAAAGGAACCAAATAGATACTGTAACAATGTAGTTATCTAATCAAGATATAAGTGCAATATGTGAACTTAGATATGTAGAACAAAATAAACATAAACAAACTAGTTAAACACAATTGCACATATATTGGAGGGAAAGAGAACTCTTTTATTAATCAACATTAATAGGTGAGTCACAACCTAATTCTAACTGATGGCACTGCCTTGAAACCAACCGCCTAATCTCCTCCACCAAATCCCTTCAAGCATCAACTCATCAATGGAGTACTTCCTCACATGATCTAGAAGGGATAGGAACACACCCAACGATCGTATAGGAGAGAGGAAGGGATATTGGAAAGTAAATTTCTAGATCAAGGGATGCTACTCAGAGATTCAAGGAATAGGGAAGCTTGCAAATGGACAACATTTTCTTGCACCAAGTTTGTCTCTCCTCATCCACACCCCCATAGGTTCTTTTATACCATCTTAAATAGGTTGATATGGTTACATTCCATTGTGTACAGGAAACTGGGGTACAAAATATTTTATTTTTTCACAAAATTAGGGGTGTATGCGATTTGGGCACTAGAAAATAGAGTATGTACGCGATTTGCACATTGATGAATAACGTACATCAACAAAAATAATGTTTTTTAGATGATTTTGATGAAGGATATTGGGATTTAGATTTGCAAGCTATGGAATGGACCGAGCTGTATCACAAATGTAGTATGGAGTGGAAAATTGTGCTATAACAACATAAAAACAAAAACACACCACTCCACAGAAGACAAAATTACATCATGTACAGTGCACTATGTAGGTTATGACTACGCAAAAAAGGGTCCATTTCTAGGCTTTGGCCAAGAGTCTTTTCTGTCACCAAGGAACTCATGGGATGATGTTGGCATCATATGGCACACCACGCTGGGGCCCTGCCACATAATAACAAGTTTCTATGACCGAAGATACCCATTGTGAGTGGTTTCGTGAGTAATGGACGCTCCTTGATGATGCCCATCAAGACGAGAAGAAGGGATGAAACAAAAATCTTCAGAGGAAGGGTGAGCAGAGAAATCAGTGGCAAGTTTTGAAAAAGATAACTGAGGTAGAAATGGGTGAACATTTGGAGGTTTACTGGATGCTTCAACAAATGACTCCAGTCCCATATCAAGGCTCATTAGGTTAACTCTCATTTATTCTGAATCAGGAAAGATGATCAATGTTGTTATAACCCTAAATTGCACCACACATGATTACCTGGCATCAAGCCAACTCATATCCCTTCATTGCCAAAACATTTGCTGAACAACCTCTTTGAAAATCCTCTTAGGTAAAGGCACACGCGCCCTAACCCACTACTGCACGCGTGTGAACGCTGGCAGGCCTACTACAGCCCGTGTTTACCTAACAAAACACAAAAATAGGAAAGTTTCCGATGGGACAAAAAGATATGGGTCAGTTAACTGAAACTCCCAGCCATGCATGGCCGAGAGTTCGTCCAAAACCCTAGCTCCTTCTAGCCTATAAAAGAAGGGGTAGGGGTACTATTTGGAAGAGAAAAATTATAGCGAAGAAACTTTTCCCATTTGCTGAATCCATTTGTCCCAACCCTTTAGCCTTTCCTCAAGCCTAAGGAGAATTAACGCAAAGCAGTTGGAGGACAAACGAAGAGGAGGAGCCCAGGATCAAGATCAAGGAGTGGTGGACGGTCTCGACTACAATTGTAAGTTGATTCATTTTGAAAATAATAAAAGAATACTTTTCCCGTCCCAATGCATGAGTTATATGTGGTTTGTGTAATTTATGCTTAATTTATAACCCTCAAGTAGAAAAGTAGCATGCATGCGTGGTTTTGTGTTTTGATTGCAGGATAACTTTGGAAGAAGCGGCGCGAGCAAGTGGTCAAGAGCACAATAGAGGATCTACACCAAACATCAGTAAAAAGGTTAGTAGTTCCTTTCCATGCATGTATCGTGAAAGAGGGGTTTAAGTTTTGTGTGGTAGGTTAAAAGGTCATTTCTTTACGGTCAAAATCTGCATGCAAGCCTAGCCCTAGTTTTCTAGTCCGTAGGGTATTATTTCCCAACAACAGATGTGTCATCTAATCCTTTGGCTTATCTATGGAAGCCATGACATTTGGGATGGCCTTATCTGAAGGTGACATAGTATTTAGGAAATCATGTGAACTCAAAGAGTCAACAACCTGTGCGAGTGGAGTAGGCTAATCACACTCCATATGAGGATGGAGTTGTTGACCAGTGTTAGTTGTTTCTAATGAGATCTCCGGGGAGGAAATATCAATTGTTATGAGTGGTATGCTGGCTCCATATGACTCAACTTCCTCAGAGGAAGAAACCATTAAAAGATTGAAAGACCTGAGGGATCCACTGATAAAAGAAGAGATCATATGTATTGGAGAGATGTTTGAAGAAGAAGGTGAGTCTTACAACCATTCACTTGTTTAGATCCATTTTGGATCAAACCTCCACATTGAGATGATTTTTGGTCTCCAAAATCTTGAAGGAAACCAATTTGGATCAATGTTCCTTCTATTTGATTCTTTTTGACATTGCTACGACTTTATCTCCTCACTAAAAATCTAACTCTAGATATAGCTCTAGCTCATGGCTCTGGCTACTAGTTCTAGTTTTGGCTATGGTTTTGGCTCTGATTGTTGTATCACTCATTCCCATAATGAAAAATTCCACTCATTGACTCTTATCTCTAATCAATCTTGAGATCTAAACTCTACAATTAGTACTCATTTCCATCTCTCTCACACTTGGAGATGGTCCCTCTAGGTATTAAATGAAGCCAATTCAAATGCTGGTCTTCTTATTCAGTGTGACCCCAACAAACTATATTGTCCCATAAAAATTCCACCAGAGGAAGTGTGGCCTACCTTATTTTACTATGATCAATTACCTCCCATCACATAAAAAATTCTCTGGTGCCTACACATGCTTACAATCAATTTGTCTCTTAATCAATGCCATCTAGATGATAACCTTTGTGTGCAGTCACAATTCATCATCCAACATTCTATTTGTTGTGGTAGTTGTCATGAAGTTCTCAATAACCCCCCTCCAAGGTCATTCATCATCCAACATTCTATTTGTTGTGGTAGTCTCTAGCACATATCCAACAAGGGGTTCTTTTGAACTATTGTAGGTAGCAATTGGAATGGGGAGTTCTTGCTTGTTAGAATCAACCCATTGTCCTCTTCAATGGTGATACATTATTCCTATGCTTCTGTCACTCCTTGGATAGCTTCTTCTCCTTGAGTTGGAGATGTGGTGAGTTCCTCATCCCTATTAATATTCACTTTCCACACTCTTCTCTTGGTTTTGATTTTTCTAGGGTGAAGCTTTTGATGAAGTCGCCAACAATTCACTTCACAATGTCCACTCAAATTGTAGTGGTGGAAAAAGTTCTTGTTTTTTCTACATGGAATACCTGACATACTACTCCTCTCCATGTGCCTCTAATTTCATTGTTGGATTAGGTAAGTCTTCTTTCCATTCCTCCTCCAAAAGAAATATGGCTTGTGGCATGTGGCTTTCTTCTCCTAGAAAGATGCCACCTTATGGCCTTTCTTCCCATAGAAAATACCTTTGTGTATCGACAGTTGGCAATCCTATCTCCTTTCTTATTGTCATGATGAAGTCAAGGGGGTAACAAAATCCTTTTTAGATTTTGTTGATTCAAAAGTTGGATGGGTAGGAGGGGATGGTTTTTTTGTTGAACTATCCCGTGACTCAGACCCTTCATTTGATAGGGGGATAACCCTATTGAGAGGATCATTCCTAGGGTTCATTCTCCTAAGAAACGAGAAGGTAGCCATTACCACCTGAGACCTCGTACCTCCTCTCATGACTCTTAGGTTTTTTGGGGGGTTGGGATTGTATATTTAAAAGGATCCTAGGGCTCAAAAGGCTAGCATAAAATATGATATGAAGCATGCACAAGAGATAGCGGTGAAAAAGGTTAATCAGGGTGGGTAGATCTTGTGTAAAATCAACAACAAGGGTTATCGAATTGTACAAATCTAGTGGTTATATCTAGACTAAAAACAAGATTGGGAAATGAAACTAAAAACCCTAGCTCCAAATTGAATTTCTCACTCTAAAACCCTTGCTATTCAACAAAGAAAGAAGCAGTTGTAGAAAAGAGAGAAAAACCCAGAACAACCAGCTTGAAAGAATGAACACATTCTCTATTACCTCAATGAAAATTTCTTTACATGCACTTGTAGAGGATTCCTTGGAGAAAAATGGACTCCTAGGCCTCATCCTTGGGAGGGTTCTTTGTGATTCATGTGTTTATGGATGCTCTCTCCTCCTTATAGTTGTAAGTAACAATGGATGTTGCTAGAAATTCTCTCAAGAGACTAGGATTCTCAAGCTTTGGTGCAAATACAATAACATTTACCTATAAGGGATGGAATCTATGAGAAACAGGGGAGGTCTCTTGGTTTTATAGGAATTTATTTTATTTTTATTTTTTGAATAATTCCAAGAGGGAAAATAATGTAAATAATGAAAATAAATTTATGAGAAGTGGTTCCTTAATTTATAATGATGGAAAATAGTGTAAAAGTGGGCTTAATCATATGGTACCTATACTATGAATGGCGTATTTCAGTAAACCTATCATTTTGGTCTAGGTGATCAACTTTTGGCTGATAACATATTTCTCCTGATGTATTAGGTTAGGAGCACATCGCATGACCAAAATACATTATAGTTTTCTTTTACCAAGGGATGAGACAACCAAGGAGAGAGAGAAGTGTCATTGGAACAAGAACCACCCGTGGAAAAGGCTGAAGGAGACCACCTACCAACAATAAAATGACAAGGCGATGAGTTACATGATCTCAATAGGGACAAGGTAGGGATACCCACAATCATTGAGATAACTAATGATAATGATTACAATGGTGTGCCCTATCATAAAGGGGCTGAACTGGTGAGACATCATGAGGTCTCAAATAAAATATGGTGCTAACAAAAGAAAGCCAAAGTAAAATATAATGATCTAACTAGTCCCATATACATATGTATGGATCAAGAAGTGTTAGGTCTACATCATAATTTTTATAAATCTAGGTACATAATAACTAATGGCCCATCCCTTGGGGGAGTGGGAATGAAAACAACCTAAGAAGCCATGCTAAACATGAAATGATATTTGGAGATCTAAAATTAGCTAACTAAAGGGAATCTTGAACTGAGCGCTCTGATAATGGTGGAATTGAGCTAATAAAATCCCAAGAATTGCATCTAAGGCTGGATCATGGATATATGTATGAATCTCAACAATGCAATGATGAGTTGTAGTCAAGAACATGCAACCCTACCATGTTTGAGACAAATTATGAATCCATTAGCTTGGTCCAAGGAAACACATCAAGAAGGTGGATGGGTGCTAGGGTACATGAGACTAACCCCTACAATGAAGGTGCTAATGTCAATAGGGAGATTCCACTAACACCCGAGAATGAAAGGCGTTCCTTAGGCCCGGTATCCAAAGTACAACAAGTGAAGTTATATCTTTGGAATCAAATGCTCATGTTGGAACATGCAGGGGACTATGTAAGGGAAACCCCCTTGTGAGGTTTGATGCATCTCACACATGTTTAGGGAACTGGTACAATCAAGTGGATCACTGAGCCATCAAGTGTATGATTCTCAAGCATGCGATGATGAGCTGACGAAAAACATATGAGAAACAACCAAGTCAAAGACCACTAATGACTCTCTCTATTTGGTTTGAGGTGCCTACCAAGGATGGAGATGAATCCAAGGTACACAATTGGCTAAACTAGACACCTATAACACATGTGTTGAATTTGATAGGGGAACGTTTGCTGAAACCAAGGAAATGATGAATCCTTGAATATAGCACAAGTTAGAAAGTACGGTGTGGCTGACAGAGACTAACACCAAAGGTGGATGGAAAGGTAATGAGAAGTGGACTAAAGACTTTCCTTATTCAGAGCATAAATGCAAGGCTGACCTAGCAATGACTAAAATAATTCCACAAGGGATGGTCAATTACTAGGAAAAGGGATTTTCAAATACACATTAGTAAATCACATGGACTACTAGAGATCGAATCTAGGAAAAATAGGATGGATACAACTCAAAAAGGTGCTGAAAGACTTTAACAAGACACAATGTGGAAATGAACATACTCTGTGGGACATAAATGTGACTCATCACAGATGCTTTGAACAAGGGAAAAAAATGGATGCTACCAAAATTGAACCAAGTACTATAAAATCATAAGGCCCTCCTAGTATTGCCAAAGGGGGTTGCATGAGAAAAGGGTAATATATGTAGTACCAAAAAGAGAATACAACAAATATAACCAATGTGTCAAGAGACACAATATACAATCAGAATCCCACCCAGTGGACATAAAATCGGGATATATATGGGAAATGAGGAGATAACCCCCCCCCAAAAAAACCAGATGGCGATAGTGCTGAAGGTGAAAATTGTAAATGAAAGTGATCAAAGGTAGGGACATTAATGGAAATATCCTCGAGGGTGGGTGAATGGTGGCATAAAAATGAATAATTATCACTATATAAATGAAGTGGAGGGCTTATGATACATGATAGTTCAAAAAATACAAAAATAAATGGGGGAGTATAGAGGGAATGGCTATCAACATGATGAGAAGAAATGCATGTGGCTTAACTATGAGATGTAGACTAATTGGACTCTCAATCCCTAAGAGGATTCAATGTCATGGGTATCGAAATGAAACAAAGGTCACTATTCTAAGGCACCCATGTGATGAAGGATCTATCACTAGGTACATGGAAAATGCAAAATATGGAGGGGTTGGTCTGTCTACCCAAGTGAGGGGGGTCCTACATGCAATTTCTGGGGAATGAAAGGAAAATGAAATGAATATAAGGGAGTTAAAATATGTTAAATGCCAATAAAATTAAGGCCTAGAGGAGACCCATATCTATGAATAAAAGAGGTTATCCATGGGGAATTCCTACACATAAGTCAACAAAGACCCACAGGTAACGATGCTCAATTAATTGAGACAAATATGCAGGAATTCATAAGAAAACAAGCATGCTTTAATGCTTCTTGGAAAAATGACTTTTTGGTGAAGTATCGAAGCAAAAAATTCTAAGAATTGCTTAGAAAAATGTTTCCAATGGCACAAATGGTACATCAATTGAAATCTAGATAATGGAATGAACTACCATGGGGAGGTTCTAGAGTTACCCTCCCATCAGGACGAACATGGGGACCTGACGGTAAGTATGGAATCACTAATTTGTTTTTGAATTTCATAGAGTAGAATGTTTCAATATGTTGTACTGATCATTAACTATATGCAATGTGTAGATATTGCACTTATAAGGCTGGCTATATAAACAACTCATATGGTGAGAGGTGGGTTTAACCAACCTAGGCCACTGGGGCCTAGGCATAGAGTGGATAGTGATCAACTCTGAAATTAGCCAGAGGGGCCATCATGCCCCCAAGCATGAGACCCCCACCCAATTGGAGGATGATGGGGGGTGATGATCAGGTATGGGTAGGTGGGCATGATGCCCCCTACTATGTGTATATGTAGCATTCCCCATATGATGGACATATACATATGCATTATGGATGTAGTTTTAGAAAGGAAAATGTGGATTTAAAATCAATTATTTACATATGAGTCAGCGAGACTCAACTTATGGGTTGAAAATAGGTTAAAATGTCACCATACCAAGGATTGTCTGTGGATATGGTGAACAAATTCTCATCCATAAAATCTTTGGATTCAACAACATATCAGTCGAAGGGACTATGACAATGTGGTGAAAAGTAGGAATGATGAGAGAGATCATCCCAAGGGTAATATGAAGTGGTAAGGGACTCTAGAATGTCTTCATCAAGATGAAAAAGAAGGAAACTAGAGTCATCAATACCAGATAAGGCGGTGGAATATGGGATAGTGAGCCCATTATCAATTCCATGGGAACCAGAAGTATGGTTCACATATGTGACATATCGTAAGGTATACTGAAGGCTAGTGGATGAAGGTGTTGGGTTGTAATATTATTTTCACTGTAAACTTAGTTAATCAACTTGCTAGTCTAGGTTGATTGATTAGGTAAATGTTTGATTGGATGGTTAAGTCGAGTCGATGGTCGGGTTAAGTCAAAGGTCAGGTTGATAACTCAAGATGACTAGAGGTCGACAAGAGGTCAACAAGAATATCGATTGGTCGCTGACTAGAAGACCGACTAGAGGTTAATAGGAGGTCAAAAGCATTATTGAATGAATGGTTGATTGGTAGCCAACTAGAAGACCGACTAAAGGTCGACTGGGTAGTTGTATGTCACAAAAGCCTGAGATTCACGGAATTGAATCCAATCATATGCATTGATCTATAACCATTTTTGGACACCATGAATTAGGGTTTTTCATGCTGTAAATCATATAAATATGGCATTATGTAATATAATCATAGGTGATTGAAACTCTCAAATTTATAGGTGCGTAATGGCCATGTATGTGTAAGCATAATTAGTTGGAGGGTTGTTCTTGTGTAAACTCAAGAGAGTAGGATGATGATTGTGTCTTTGGTGTGGACCAAGGTTAGTCATGTAACTATTTATTATATGAATGAATAAGACAACAAGAGAGTGGGAGTCACTCAAGGAATGTTGGTTTTCTTGGTTAAGGTTTTCCAGGGTAAAATATCAATGTATTGTGCATGATTTTCATTGATTATATTTTGTTTAATTATGTATTCTTTTTCCTGGTTGGTTTAGTGTGAGTGTATTCTAACAAGTGGTAGAAAATCACATTTTGTTGCTCTGTACAAGTCAGATCAAAGCAAGGTTAAGAAGATCTTGGATTTTAGCTAAACCTATGACCAATGGGAGTTGTAAGGATATGATCTTTAATTTGTGCTTGAAAAAATGGAAAGCATTTTGAGGATAGAGATTAAAAAATTTAATGGCCAAAATTTTGAGTTGTGGAAGCTTAAAATCAAATATCTCCTTTTAGATTGAGAACAATGGTTCACTGTGGATCCTAGAACAATTTTGACTGGCATGCCGATGAAAGAATGGGAGAAACTAGATAGGAAGGTGAGGAGTATGATTCATCTTTGTCTTGCATATTTGGTATTGCTAAATGTCTTAAGAAAATACATTGCAAAGAGATTGTGGGATATGTTTGGAAGCTTGTAACAATTGAAATAGAATATTATGCTAATTCAATTATTGTCTATGGATATTAAAATCACCGAGGAGGAGAAATGTATTATCTTGTTGTGTTCTCTTCTAGATTCATGGGATAGCTTAGCTGTGGCTATTGGGAGTAATACAACCACATTAACACTTGAAGAAGTGGTAGCATCTCTACTGTCAAAGGAGATGAAGTGAAAGAACATGGAAGGATTAACCAAAGATGCTTTGATGGTGAGATTTTGACTAATCAATAGAGGTAAAGTTAAATTCTCAAGTCAACGGTCTAAGTTGAAGGGTATATATAAATCCCCATTTCAATCAATGAGAAGATGTTGGAAGTGCAGTAAATCTTGGGATTACAAAAGGGACTGCAAGTTGAAGGCTAGTGAGAAGAGTTTTGGATTTGATGGTAATCAGTTGAATGAAGGAAATATTTCTATAGACAAAGGAGGAGATATGTATCTGGCATTGACCAATACGCAGTTGGAGAAAGATATTTGGTCGACTGACTCAGGTGCATCTTTCCATATGACACCTCATAGAGAATGGTTCTGTGAATATGAGAGATATGAAGGAGGAGATGTATTATTGGGGGACAACTTGACAACCAAAATTGTTGGATGAGGAATATTCTGATTGATACTATAAGATGGGAGGAGTAGAACCCTTCAAGGTGTGCTACACATTTTTGGTTTGGCAAGAAATATAATATATGTTAGCAAAATGAGTGATGCAAGTGTGTACACTTTATTTGATAAGGATACATGTAAAATGCTTAGGGTATCAATGGTATTGATAAGAGGAGTTTCGATTGGAACCATGTACAAGTTGTTGGGAAGTGTTGACTCGACTGGGTGCAACAATACAATTTTTCTTGAAGTCAATTCGACTATGGCCGAATCGACTACAACCAACTCAACTATGATCGACTTGATTATTCCTTGTCAAGTTGACCTGATCATATTATGGCACTAGAGGGCGTGACAAATTGGGGAAAAAGGACTTAGAACTATGCACAACAAAGGTATAGTTGAATGTTTTCCTAATTTTAATTTAGAAGTCTATTTTTGTGAACATTGCATATATGTAAAACAAAATTGTGTGAGATTCCCATATGAAGCTACAAGGGAAAAATGGATTTTGGAATTGATACATAGTGATGTGTTTGGGCCTGTACCAGTCCCTTCACTTGGAGGATCTCTATATTATGTCTCCTTCATAGATGATTTCTCTAGGAATACATGCCTATATTTCCTCAGGAGAAATATGAGGTTTTTAGAAAGTTCAAAGAATTTAAATCTCTTGTGGAAAAGATGATAGATAAGAATATGAATGTGTTGAGAACTGACAATGAAGGTGAGTTTTGTGGAAGGTATTTTGATCAGTTTTATAAGAAATATGGAATAGAACACCAAAATACCACACCATATACCTCCCAACATAATGAATTTTTTGAATGAATGAATAGGATGTTGATGGAAATGGCAAGGAGCATGCTCGGTGGTGTCGGGATCGCATGTGAATTATGGGCAGAAGCAGTCAACACTGCATGATATTTGGTAATTAGGTCTCCTCCATCAACGCTAGTCGACTCGACTCCACATGAGGTATTGTTTGGTAAGAATCCTTAAATTTCACATCTCAAAGTCTTTGGCTATGACACATTTGTAGATGTTCCCAAGGAAAAGAGTGTTGGAAACCTAATATGTTAGGGTTATGGTATTCCTCACTTGAGAAGGACTATGAAAAGACAAGTGGTATGAACCTTCATCGGGAGTCTAAGAGACCTTTTGGAAGATGAATCCAAATGTCATGATCATGTATTTATATGTCTGCCATATTAATGAAAAGCAATATGCTGTAACATAGGTTAAAATTCTAATAAAAAATTCAAAAAAATTATTAGTTTAGACATTTTTGAGTATTATATTAGTTTATTTCTTAATTTTTCTGGCTTAGTTTAAATTTTTTCTTGATTAGGTTTATCTCCTTTGTTTTGTTTTTCAATTTTATTTAAGTTTGATTTCATATTTAAGTTTTCATATTTTATATTAATTCATTGTATTTCGTTTTAAGCTATGTTGTATAATGTTTTAAGATTTTATTTATGTTTGCGTGTAGGTATTTCAATAAACATGGAGCTATATTTTATAGCAAGATTTGCCTCACCCTATGCAATCTTGCACAGATTGCCTTTTTCCATTTCCCTATGCAGACTTGTCATCCCTATTTGTAAATCCCAGATATAAAAAAACATATTTTTCCACATGTACGCACCTTGCCTACTATAAAACATGCGTATACGCAGGCTGCACCACTACAGCCCGCGTACATCGGGATTTGTGCCCAAAAATGAAAATTGGTGTTAGGTTTCCATGTCACGACAAGAGATCTATGATCCTTGGCCTTCCATATACTGGAAACGTTCCGACTCGGCCCTTCAGTTCCATTTGAAGGCTATAAATGGGCCAATTCTGAGCTATGGAAAAGGAGAAATAATTCAACTTTGAGAGCAAAGTTACTCTGGAGAAATTATTTACTTCATATTGAGTCTGCATCCCTTTGTCCTTTAAGTCTGAACACAGTGTTCAACCCCTAATATATTCCCTTATTTGATTGAGAACTTCATTGTCTCTCTTCTATGAGCTCGCCTTTGGTGGAGGATTGAAGTTGTGGAGGCCCAGTTGGAAGGAACTTAGTCTCTCGGTTCCGAACCATGCCAACACAGAAGTCTGTAACATTTTCACTTCTGCTGATCATATATTAATAGAAATACTCTTTTCCCATCCAATTGATATCTTGAAAATATTTGAATTATTATTCAATGGGTGTATTTGTCATGTTTATTAATGGATTATACTATTGAATGTGCTAACATAATTTATTATCACCATATGCTTGCTTTGCTTGGTTGTTGAGGACTAGTTGCAGGTATATTTTCTTGGGTCAAGTGATCAACGATGGGTTTCATCGAACATCTGGATGAGGTAGGCATTTTATATTGTCTTGCTAGCATATTTGTTTACATAGCATACTTGAGAATAAAGTTGATTTCTGCAGTCATTTTCGTCTGTTGTGGTTTACCCTAGCCATAGAGAGATTTTCCTCATAACAGAATTGGAGACCATACTGGGGATTGAATCTTCTTTCTTAGGGTTTGGAGTACTTTTCTCCTTAGATTTCTCTCATTCCTATTGCGTTTCTTTTCGTATCATTACTTGACAACCTTTTTTCACTATGGGTCTAAGTTTTTCAGCCTTCTCCCTTGCCTAGCCTTGTTTTTGAAACATATATGTGGTTTTTGGCTTGACAATCGCGTATATACGTGGGTTGTCCCTCTGAAGCTGCATACATAGGCTCTGTTTCCTTGAACAGTCATGTACATCAACCTTCTTTGCTTTGTTGCTAGGTTTGGTGGTTGCTGGGTGGGATTTGATGTTTTCTGAGTCTTCTTGGGTCTCTGTAGTGACTGTTAAGTGCCAGTGGGATGACAGGAAACCTGTCTGGGGTTGAATTTTTGGGCGGAGTATTTCGCATCACCTTTTCATTTTGATTGTCCTTGTACGTTGGGCTGGGTGTCTTGCTGCTTGGTATCCTACTTGAGTTGTTTGTTTCTATACACAATAGAGTTTTATATATCAAGTTGCTGTTCAATCCATGCATTTTCATTTTTCTTATATTGAAAATACAAAAATATTAGGCATTTTGTAATGCTTGGAATTTTGATCTTTTGAATCTTTATAATTGGCTTAGTGCATGTAATGAAAGATTGCATTTTTACTTCAGAA
>JASDQU010190115.1:18934-35991 GCA_032191745.1 Picea mariana
TGAATTTTTTAAGTATAAGTTGAAAAAGGTTTTTAAATTGTACTTGATACTGATTCACCCCCCTCTCAGTATCAACAACTTGCCCGGAATAAGCCTAAGCCAAACGTCGACCAAAAGCCCATAGTTCTGAGCGAGGACTCAGACTCCGATATTGAGCATTTCCTAGCTGAAGAGTACCCCTATTCCCATGGCTTATGCTCTGAGCAACCCTATGACTATGTTTCTAATTTTCCCCTTTGCCTAAAGAACAATCCTAACTATCTAGGAATCAAGCTACATAATGAAACCCTCGGTGATTTAAAAAAACCCTCGCTTGCAATTTCGAAACCCGAGCAGACATCATGTATCCAATGCAATGTGTGGTTAGAGCGTTATTACACTGACGTTCCCTTATTACAGTCGAAGATCAAATCTTTAGAGAACCAAGTTACAGTGTTGTCGAGAGAAAGGGACAAGCTTCAAGATAATGACAAGAAACAAAAAACCACTGGTTTGATCGTCTTTAGGAATGTCGAATCGGCAACGGCCTTCGTCAATTCCAAACTATCATGATCAAAGTTGTTTTCTGATTGTCCAGGTATGAATTTCAAATATGAGTTTTTCTTTGTGAGCTGGCTTGGATTATTATAACCTATTGATTTTGCTTCCAAATTAGCTCTGTTCGTTTTGATTCGAAATGATGTTGTTATCGTTTGAATGATTTTGTTATGAATCCTGTACAATAGATTCATTTTACTAAACTCAAATGTAACTATGTTTTGGTTATGCGATTTGGTCCTACCCAGTTTAGCAATTGATTGGTTTTGACTGGGTTTGATTCATTTTAGAATAATTCTGTTGGTTTGAATTAACGAAATCAATGGGGTTTGTTTTTGTTTAGATTTTGATTGCATCTGACCTGTACAGGAGATTTTTATGCTAAAATTAGAACAGGGTTATGTTTTGATTTGGTACGATTTCGTTGTGGTTGGATTCTATCGGCTCTGATTTAGTTCTTATGGTTTGATTTTGGAACGATTTTGTGGGCTTGAATTGGTATGATCCTTTATATGTGTTATGCGTCATTATTAGTGACTGGGTTGATAAATACAATGTAATATAATAAACTCAAAACAACCCTGTTGACTTCGATTTACCAGAAATAACTCTGTTTTGTATTGAATTAATATTCTCGTTTGGATTTTGGTTACATTCGACCTGTGCTGAAGATTTATTTGCTAAGATCATGGAGTTGTGTTTATTCATAACGATTTTGTCAGCCTCAAACCATTTCGATTTGTTCCTGTTTGATTGGATCTGCAAGTGATTACTGTGTGCCACGATTAGAATGATCGTTTGTTTATGTTTAATATAGCTATATCAATTTAAAAAAAATGACCCTGTTGACTTCATTTGAATTCGACAATAATTTTGTTGATGGTTGAAGCGACATAAGCTATTGCATGGAAAATTTTTTAGCTAGTTGTTGTTTGCGATGATTTCAATTGGTTCGTGAAAACGATTTCATTACTGTCGAGTTATCCAATACGATTCTGTTTACCCGAAATTGGGATAACAAATTGAACAGAGTACATCTATCTCTGTAATCATTCGATTGATCATAATATTGTCTGCTCTCGAATTAGTATAACAGTTTTTTATTTGAATGATTCATTTGTTTTCAAATAGCGATTAGATATTTGTTTAGTAGTTTGAATTTAATTCTTTGAGTTTTGAATTGGTTTTTAAAATGATTCCATGTTAAATTTAGAGCAACTACAGAATCGCAAGATTCTGTAGCTAGTCTTAGAAATTAGATTTTTATCAATTTTATCAAAAAGATATCCTCTAATCTTGTCTATTCTTGTCCTCTTTCAGGTGCATACAAATTTACAATGAGCTATTGGGAATGATGTGACAGTTTAGGAGATACTTTGGATTTGGTTTTGTCTTAGGTTGTTAGCTTGAGTCAGAAACTTGGGATATTTTCTCAGATTTGTGTAAACTGTTTTGATAATTCCCACAGGGATGTTTTACCCTATGGGAGGTCTTTAAATACTTGTCATTTTTTGTAGTAAACATCATCATGCTCACTGTGGGAGAACCAGGCTATGGATTTATGATACAGACTGAGATGAAAGTTGATGTCTTGTAACAGCTTTCGCTTTCAATATATCAAACTTTTGTTTCAAGTTTTATTCATATCATTTTGCAGTCGATTATAGATTACTTTAGCTATCGTAATCTATTGTAGGTTGATGTGAATTGATTAATGTGTAATCTATATCTAATCTCTCTCTTATTTAAAAAATACAACAATTAGTTTGTTTCAGTTAATGAATTACATATTTCTCTTCTTCATTGATTGAATCATTTTATACAAATCCTTACATGCAGATTTATCTAAATGTTATGATTTGTAAATCATAAGATTGCTGTAAATTTTTATGTCTTGTTTGTCCTGTTATTAATATTTGAAAGAGTACAACAACTTTCCATTTACGAGAAGCTCGTGGAGAATTTGGTGCGGGTTTCTTCCCACCAAACAGCTGAATCGACCATCATACACAGGACAAACCTGAAGCGTTACTTCAAGTCAGTTTGTTATATTTTGTTTAGTAGTTAATTAGTTAGTATAATATAAGTAGTTTAGATAAATATATTAGTTTAGATACATAGTTAGAATTATTTTTTTAATTGCTTAGCCTAGATAGTTTTTTCAGTTTATTTCTTTTTCATAAAATAAAAATAAAAAAAATCAAAAGACAATAGTTCAGCTGTCTTAGGACATATTACCAATGAGTTTTGCAGGTTTTCATTTAAATCTGTAATTTGTAAATATTGCACATTTGTGAATAAGATTTAATTCTGTTAGTAGTTAGATGTTTAATTTCGTAGAGTTATTATAGTATTAGATAGTAAATTGTATATAGAATAGTTTGGATTTGTTTATTAGTTTGTTTTAATTGTTATTTTTCATTTAGATTAGTTAATTTATAGTAGTTTTTTTTTTTTTTCTTAGGACTTAGATTGGCTAACGGAGCCGCTAAACCCGTCAGGGTGGGTTATTCCAAATGGCTTGGGTTATTTAGACAACCCCAGACCGGATCCACTCTTCCAGTTGGCGAGCGTTCATTTTCACTCGTCAACAAATGGCTCTAGAAGGAGGGCCTGAAATTTATTAATGGCACGAGGCGGTCGTAAGACTCCTCCACCACCTAATCAGTCACCTATAGTGTCAAGAAGTCATTCGAATGATAACATTCCCCCTCAAACAACAACCACATCAAACGATGATCCACGGATCACAGTTGAGCCAGTAACCCCAAATCCTACAGGTGGTGACATACAAGAGATTGTCCGCTAATCTCTCATAAGAACACATAGTGCCTTAGCCCATTTGAGGCAACCAAATCGACCTTTGGACCAACCTTTAGATTTCTATGATATTAGAGAACAACTTGGAGGCACTAACCTCACTATGAACCCTACAACCCTCACTCCTGTTGCAAGAGAATCTGGTATACGTCCCTCGCCACCTCCATCATCTCCTTCCTCTTCTGGAGGAGATTCCTTTGACGAAGGCAATTCCCCTTCACAGCCTTCCACACCCACTACACCAATTGCCAACCAGAACAATCCTGCTAGACCTTAGCTCGACCAGGATGTCGTAGCTGTACCTGGAGCACAACACCCCTTACTTAAACATCTAGAGAAGTGGCTTCCCAAGTTTGACCCTGACTCTAAACAGATCACTGAAGATCACATTAAAAAGTTTATGTTAGCCATAAGACTCCACAATGTCGAGCATGAAGACAAATTCTGTAGGTTGTTCCCCTATACTTTCGAGGGAAATGCATCTACATGGTACTTTTCCTAGCAACCTCATACCATTGTGTCTTGGGAAAAGTTTGAGTCATGCTTTTTGGAAAAGTTTGGAGACGGTAAGCCTCTAGAAGTCCTAGTCATGGACCTTTCTAACTTAATAATGAACCCAAAAGAAAAAGTTAAAGACTTTAATCAAAGATTCTTAACACTTAAGAACCAAATCCCTACAGATTCCATGCCTGCCGAAAATCTTATAATAACATACTACACTAAAGCTTTGCATCAAAGTATAGCTATTTGGGTTAAACGATCTAAGAAAGCCACATTGTTAGAAGCCTTCGAGGAGGCCAGCCAGATTGAAAAAGACATACTTAGTCTTAAAGACTCTACTAGCAATGAAACAGAGACTAGTTCTTCTTCCAAAAAGAAGATTGAAATCCTCCCTAGATCTACTCAAAGTAAAACACAACCTGAAAGATCTGATTTAGAAAACTTAGCTAAAGTGGTTCAAAAACTGTCGAACCAAGTTATAGATTTGAAAAGGATGACTGAAGAAGCTTCTTCGAGCAAAGGGCCTTACAAACCCCCGTTCAGGAAGCCTTTCCCAACCAACCGATCTAATCCGAATACTGAAGGCCTTAATCTAGAAAGTCTGCAATACGCCCTTCAAACAATTCTAGAAGCCTAGGATAACTTGATGCTTCCTGAGATTCTTGAGGAGGTAGTTGAAAAAGAGAAAGTTCAAGAAGAAGAGTCTTCTCCAAACATTTTTGGACACTTCTCGGATATCATATTTCAAGCTAACTTCGAGACAATTCATCCCTATAATACTAGGAGTAAGACAACAAACAAACCTTCTTTCGAAAACACTACGACTTCACCTCCAAAGCAATCTAAACCAGATGAGACTAAACAGAGTCATGTGAACCCCAACTTAGATTATGATGTAGTTGAAGATCTTAAAAAGTTAAGGGCTAACATTTTTGTTTATGAGTTACTGAAATTTCCATCTTTGTTACAAAAAATGTTGCAAAACATCGCAGAGAATGGTAAAAATGGTAATTCAAACAAGGTTGTTCAGAACAAAGTTCCTCAAAAGACTTCCACAAAGAATAATCCTAATCCTCAAGACAAAGGAAGCCTTCCTGTAAATAATGTAAATAATGTAAATAATGTAAATAAAGTAGCTTTAGAAACTGTGAGTAAAAATCCACAAACTACCACCCTTAGCACTCGCAAGAATGTACCTCCATTTTTGTTAACTTTAGAAATCCTTAATAGAAACGTGCACAATTGTATGGTAGACTCAGGAGCGTCATCCAATGTGATGCCATGGTCTGTGTGCCAGAAGATTAACGCTGAGGTTGAACCCTCCACCTTAAAAATCATACAACTTGATCGAACCAATGTTAAAGTTATAGGCGAACTAAAGAATGTGCTTATAAGATTATCGTCTAACCCCAAGGTTCATCAAGTTATTGATATTATTTTTGTGGATATTCCAGAAGTGTATGGTCTATTTTTAAGCAGGGACTGGTCGGAGCAGCTACACGGTTATTTCGCGATAGACTGGTCTCACCTATGGCTTCCAGAGAATGGCAAGCCCAAAAAGATCAAGGTAAATCGTGAATGCTACCTTAAGTTCACGGTCACAGATTTGAACGATCCCAATGAACCATTTACACCTTTTGCTGATTCACCCGAAGTACAAGGGATGGATACCTTTTTCGGCAATTTCATGGCCAAGGCTTCAGCTATCACCAATCCAGAACAACAGTCCGAGATTGTAGCATATGTGCAGCCAACAGTTTCTACACAACGATCTTATGCACCCGATGAAAATCAAATTTGGTCACTTTATTTTGACGGGTCAAAGTCCAAAGAAGGAGCTGGCGCAGGCTGTGTTATTATCGATTCGGAAGGTAACAAAACATTGATTGCATGTAGGTTAGAATTTGAATGTACTAATAACACTGCAGAATATGAGGCTTTACTGCAAGGTCTCAGAAAATCTTTAGAGATGAACATTCAAAACTTAACTGTCTTTGGCGATTTCGAAATCGTGGTTAGACAGGTAAGAGATTCTATCCACTGCCTGTCTCCGCATCTTAAAAGCTACCAATCCGAGGTATGGAATTTAATGAATAAATTTTCTGCTTTCAATATAAATTCTATTCCTAGATTAAATAACTCTGAAGCTGATCTATTAGCTAACGTAGCTTCTAAACTCTTTCCTGCATAAGGCTTGTCCCCAGATGCATTCTCTGTCGAACTGTTGTTCCGACCATCTGTTCCCGACAACATCACGAACTGGAGAGTCTTCGACGACGATCAACAGATTATTAGCTTTCTGCATATGGAAGAAAATTTTCAAGGTGCGGTGATAGACGAACGCACGCACGATGACAATTTGCGTGATTTCACGGTAATACCAGATCTGAGAACTCCTGAATCTTCATCGGACTTGGTAAATTTGATCCCTAAATCTGTAGTTAGATTAGAGAAATTTTATGATCTTCAAGATAAATTCAAAAAATCGGTCAACTGTAAAACCAATAGTTCCTCATTATCATATGAAGAAGTAAACTTAGGGACTAAGGACAATCCGTAGTGCATTAATCTAGGGGTAGGATGTTCTGAACAAGAAAAAGATGCGTTTATTAAATTATTCAAAGAATTTAAAGATGTCTTTGCATGGACGTATGATGACCTTAAAAATTTTGACCGTAACATCATACAACATGTCATTCCTATGAAACCCCAAACCTCGCCTTTTCAACAGAAATTGAGAAAAATGCACCCTAAGCTCGAACCGACAGTCAAAAAAGAATTGAATAAAATCCTAAATGATAAGATTATTTTCCCTGTTAGGCACACTCAATGGGTTTCTAACCTTGTCCCTGTCCGGAAGAAAAGTGGGGAAATCCGACTATGTGTTGATTTCCAAAACCTTAATAGAGCGTCTGCTAAAGACAGCTATCCTGTCCCACCCATGGAACAGATCCTTCAACAAGTATCTGGTTCTGAGAGGCTATCCTTATTGGATGGTTTCTCAGGGTACAACCAAGTCCTGATGTCTCCACCAGACCAACTTAAGACTACCTTCCGCACCCCATGGGGCACCTATGCTTATCGTAAAATGCCCTTTGGATTGATTAATGCTGGTGCCACTTTCCAGAGAGTGATGGACATCGCTTTCCGAGGCTTAATCAATCAGTCCATCGTAGTTTACTTAGATGATGTGACTGTATTTTCTAAAAACAAAACCGATCATCTAGCTCATTTATGAGCCGTTCTACAGCGATGTCGTAAATACGGCATCTCCTTGAATCCTAAAAAATCCATCTTTGCAGTAGAATAGGGTAAACTCTTAGGATTTATTGTGTCAAGCAAAGGGATGATTATCGACCCCAAAAGGACTCAATTCATCTCCAAACTTCCCCCTCCTACTTCCAAAAAATCTATGCAGTCTTTCTTAGGCCAGATAAACTTTGTGAGGAGATTCGTCCCCAGTTTCTCCGAAATGGTCAGACCTTTACAGAATCTAATTAAGAAAGATGCCCAATATCATTGGGGACCCTTAGAAGATCAATATTTTAATGCAATAAATAAGGCCATAATAGATGCTCCTTCTCTCATGAGCCTCGACTTTTCCTAAGACTTTACGCTTTACACTTTTCCTTCTAACCATTCCTACATCGCCGTCCTAACTCAAAAGAACACCGAAAACAATGAAGTACCCATTGCCTTTATGAGATCTACTTTCAAAGGCACGAAACTTAATTACCCAATGGTAGATCAACAAGCCTACACTGTTTTCAAAGCAATCAAGCACTTCTGGTCTTACCTTTTGAAATCCAGGACGAAAGTTATTGTCCCTTACCCAGCCGTCAGGAATCTGTTAGTGTAGAAAGAGTTAGGAGAAAAGAGGGATAACTGGGTTACTTCTTTACAGGAATATGACATAGAAATTACCCCAGCTCAGATAGTGAGAGGCCAAGGGTTATGCAAGTTAGTTGCTGACTCAGCCACAGGACAACAAGAAGAAAATGACATGTCAAACCTAGGACAACACAATCAAAATGAAATCTGCTGTGCACAAGACTCTGTCAGTCCTTAGTATGACGATATAAGATTCTGTCTTGAACATGGGTCAGCCCCCCGTCACCTGGATCCCACTAAAAGAAGAGCATTGAGATTAAAGTCTTCCTCCTTTCATTTGGTTAATGGTATCCTGTTTCGTCAAAGTTTTGAAGGTGTACTGATGCGCTGTCTTGAGCAAGACGAAGCAGAAAAAATCTTACTACAATTGCATGCAGGAGAAGCTGGTGGTCATTTTGGTGGTGACACCACTGCCCATAAGGTTTTGAGAGCCAATTATTACTAGCCCACGCTTTTTAGAGACGCCCATGCCTTGTGTCGTAAGTGTATTATTTGTTAGAAAGCATCAGGATGGTTACAGAAACCAGCCTTTCCTTTACAGCCCGTGTCAGTAGACTCTCCTTTTCAGCAATGGGGCCTGGACATCATAGGTCCAGTCAACCCACCATCCTCACAGCAGCATAAGTTTATCATAACTGCCACAGATTACTTTACCAGGTGGTCTGAAGCTGCCGCTTTAAGAACTGTCAATACCAGTCAGGTAATTGCCTTTTTAAATTCGAATATTATCACTCGTTTTGGTATCCCTGATTATTTAGTATTCGATAATGCTTCTTACTTTTCCTCTCTTGAGATGAACGAATTCGCTTTGGAAAAGGGAATTAAATTGAAGTATTCTGCTAGCTATTACACCCAGGGTAACGGATTGGCAAAGTCAACAAATAAGAACTTGATTAAAATCATCAAGAGAACGGTGGTTGAAAATCACAAAAACTAGCACAATGCACTATTAAACGCGCTTTGGGCTGATAGGTTAACACCAAAAGTTGTTGTAGGTAACTCCCCCTTCTTTCTTTTTTATGGCAGAGAAGCAATTTTGCCACCACACATTCTTCTTCCTTCACTTCAGCTATCGCAGAAAATTTAAGAAGAATACTGTCCCCCTTTAGAAAATCGAATTAACGCTTTGATGAATATGGAAGAGGTAAGAGCCCAAGATAAACGTAAGTTAGATCAGCATCAACTAGTAGTTACAAGCTGGTTTGATTCTAACTCTACCTCTGATAGGAATTTCAAAGTAGGTGACCTCGTTTTAAAGTGGTATAAACTGCATGAGGGAAAGGGAGAGCACACGAAATTTCAAAACTTATGGCTTGGACCGTTTATAATTGATGAGAAGTTGGGTCCCAGCTCTTTCCAATTGTAGAATCTAGAAGGACAGCCTGGCACCTATCCGGTGAATGGCCAAGCCCTCAAAATATACTTTGCTTGATGATAATCCTTGTATACTATGTACATACTTTTTCTTTGTTTGCATTTCTTTTGCTGTTTTGGTTTGGATTTCTCCTTTGAGTTTATCAGTTTTTGTTTGGAAATACACATACCTACATGTCAAACTATTCAGACAAAGAAAACAGAAAATTCCTTCACTGAAATGACCACTAAGAAAATTGTATAAACATCAGTTGTATACTTTGGAAATTTACATCTATGTTGGCAAAAGTTTGTTGTTTGAAAGAAGTTAATTGATTTCGATCTCTGAGTGAAGCCTGTCATGATCATCTATTATCTTTTTACGCTGTCCCTATTCCTTAAGGGAATGACTCAGAAGATGTCTCCTTGCCTTAGAAAGTTGGTTCTGTAAATGAAACATCTCTGGATATTAATAAAGGACATTTCTAAAAAATCTGATGAGGTCTGAGAAAAATATGTTAAAATATCATAATTTTCAGCGTCACCCCGCTCAACTATATATCTTTGAGAAACAAAATAAATCATTAAAAGAGTTGTGGGAAGTGCTTGTAAACCCACCGGGATACTGAAAAGGTCTACTAGCAGCGGGTAAATGCATGCATGGCGCCAAGACAACTTCGTCGGGGTACTGAACAAGCCCGCTGGCAACGAAGCAATGTCGGGTATATGAAAATTGGCAAAAATAAGATAACTTGACCTTAAAATGTCCTTTATTCTGATCCGGAACTTCTTGGTAGGATACAAATATCAGAGTGGGTTAAATGGAAACCCTGCCGAGGCTATGGACGCCTGCTGGCAGTAGTGGCTCTGTCAACAGTATTGAAGATTTTGTCTTTAATATCGTGGCTCGCTTGTCTCAAGAGTGTTATCAGTTTTCATCCTTTAAAAACTGTTGGAATATGTGGTTAATGAAGATGTTCATACGATTTTTTGGTTGTTGTTTTTGAGTTAGAATTTTTCTCATTATCCCAATCTGAATTTGTTCTTTTGGCAGAGATAACTGCTTCTACCAGTGTGTCACCATTGTTGGAAGCCAATTCACATTTTTCTACTGTCCTTATAAGCTGCCTACACCAGTGTTTTGCAAACCTTGATTTTCGTCACAATTCTCAAATAAAATGACACTATTATTTTTGCGCTATTTGCAAACTTACCTTTGTTTTTGTTTTCACGACTACAAGCGTAAAAAATTGGTTTTCGAAGTCACATTAAAATCGTCACTAAATTGTTGTAATCATTCTTGTCGATGTGCCCATTACGTTTCCAATTTACTTATCGTTATACAATTGACAAGACTCCATGATCCTTATTCATTTGGAATTCTTATTGGTTAATATGACTTCGTTTAACAAGATTGTGATGAAATTCTTTTAATTGAGTTTGTGATGCATTAATGATTGGATTTATATGTTCTTTGATCGATTCACTTGATCGTTGGTTTCATGAAAACACATTGGTGTTATGGTTAGACCCTTGGTATAAATTGGTTCACATAACACACAGCTCATATAACCAAACCCTTGGTGTGATTTTGATTCATTGCTTTGGTTTTAAAACTATGGTAAAACTATGGCTCGTGCAAATTTTTGGTCCACTTACCATATATTCATTTGGTTGATTGAAATGGAATATTTTTTAACACATATGCATTTTGATATGCATAGCTAAAAGCATCGGTGGTTGTACTACAGGTAATGACTATTTTGCATGGGCCGAAATACCTCCACCACCTTCGCACGTTCTGTCATAAATGTTTTCCCCCTATCCTGGTTCACCTTTGCTAGTTTCAGGTAAGCCTGTGAGTGTTCTGCCCCTGCGTATGCTGTGTTCAAACCCTGGCCCGATCACCTCACTCTCAGTGTGTTTGTGTCTATGGCACCGGTGGTGCGAATAGAGCCAAACGGTAGTCAAGCTCTGTTACTATTCGACGATGCCCGAAAATATTTAGAAGACAGTGGTTGGCTCACGTTTATACAGAGGTTCGAGGGCTTCAACCTTATGGTTGCACAACAATTTTCCCTCACATTTGATGGGTGTAGGGCTAAGGTAGGTGACATTCAGCTTGAACTCAATGAAGAATTCATAAGCTCTGCTACAGGATTGGCAGCCATAGGCCAGCGATGATTTAAAAACTCCAAAGTTGATGAGGTGTCATGGCCATTACTATTTGTATCATGAAAGGTTGTCTCATGTGATAAAGGTATGCCTATTTCCACCCTTAAACCCAGGTGGCACGACCTTTTGGTGATTGTGAAACAATTTGTGACCTGTGAGGGTCGGTATGGCTTAGTATTTTTGTATCACCTTCAACTGTTAATGAATTTCATGGGCTATCCATTGAACATGACATTTTACTTCTTGTGTNTCATGGTGATAATTGGCAAGCCTTTCTGTCTAGAAATGAATTTGCTGGTCCAGAGTCTATCCAAATCGATAAAATCGTGGTTAGTGAGACTATGGTTGGGCCACCCGTTCCTTTCCATGTCCTTCTACCCCCTGCCAAACCCTCTGTTAGCCCTGACATCGACCTACCTGACATCATAACAGACAAGAATGAGGATGTCAAGAAGCTTGTGAGTAAAAAGGTCAAGGGTAATCCTACTGTCGATAGAAAAGGTAAAAAGAATGCTCGATTGATATTGAGACTTGCCCGGAATAAGCCTAAGCCAAACATCGACTAAAAGCCCATAGTTCTGAGCGAGGACTCGGACTCCGATATCGAGCATTTCCTGGCTGAAGAGTACCCCTATTCCCATGGCTTATGCTCCGAGAAACCCTATGACTATGTTTCTAATTTGCCCCTGTGCCTAAAGAACAATCCTAACTATCCAGAAATCAAGCTACATAATGAAACCCTCAGTGATTTAAACAAACCCTCGCCTACAATTTCGAAGCCCGAGCAGACATCATGTATCCAATGCAATGTGTGGTTAGAGCATTATTTGACTGACGTTCCCTTATTACAGTCGAAGATCAAATCTTTAGAGAACCAAGTTACAGTGTTGTCTAGAGAAAGGGACAAGCTTCAAGCTAATGACAAGAAACAGAAAACCACTGGTTCGATTGTCTTTAGGAATGTCGAATCGGCAACAGCCTTCGTCAATTCCAAACTATCATGATCAAAGTTGTTTTCTGATTGTCCAGGTATGAATTTCAAATATGAGTTTTGCTTTGTGAGCTGGCTTGGATTATTATAACCAATTGATTTTGCTTTCAAATTAGCTCTGTTCATTTTGATTCGAAATGATGTTGTTATAGTTTGAATGATTTTGTTATGAATTATGTACAATAGATTCATTTTACTAAACTCAAATGTAACTATGTTTTGGTTATGCGATTTGGTCGTACCCAGTTTAGCAATTGATTGGTTTTGACTGGGTTTGATTCATTTTAGAATAATTTTGTTGGTTTGAATTAACGAAATCAATGGGGTTTGTTTTCGTTTAGATTTTGATTGCATCTGACCTGTACAGGAGATTTTTATGCTAAAATTAGAACACGGTTATGTTTTGATTTGGTACGATTTCGTTGTGGTTGGATTCTATCGGCTATGATTTAGTTCTTATGGTTTGATTTTGGAACAATTTCGTGGGCTTGAATTGGTATGATCCTTTATATGTGTTATGCATCGTTATTAGTGACTGGGTTGATAATTATGATGTAATCTAATAAACTCAAAACCTGTTGACTTCGATTTACTAGAAATAACTTTGTTTTGTATTGAATTAATATTCTTGTTTGGATTCTGGTTACATTCGACCTGTGCTGAAGATCTATTTGCTAAGATCGTGGAGCTGTGTTCATTCATAACGATTATATCAGCCTCAAACCGTTTCGATTCGTTCCTGTTTGATTGGATTTGCAAGTGATTACTGTGTGCCACGATTAGAATGATCATTTGTTTATGTTTAATATAGCTATATCAATTCAAAAAAAACGACCATGTTGACTTCGTTTGGATTCGACAATAATTTTGTTGATGGCTGAAGTGACATAAGCTATTGCATGGAAAATTTGTTTAGCTGGTTGCTATTTGTGTTGATTTCAATTGGTTCGTGAAAATTATTTCATTACTGTCAAGTTATCCAATACGATTCTATTTACCCAAAATTGTGATAACAAATTGAACAGAGTACATCTATCTCTGTAATCATTCGATTGATCATAATATTGTCTGCTCTCGAATTAGTATAACAGTTTTTGATTTGAATGATTTGTTTGTTTTCAAATGGCGATTAGATATTTGTTTAGTAGTTTGAATTTAATTCTTTGAGTTTTGAATTGGTTTTTAAAATGATTCTGTGTTAAATTTAGACCAGCTACAGAATCGCAAGATTCTGTAGCTAGTCTTAGAAATTAGATTTTTATCAATTTTATCAAAACGATATCCTCTAATCTTGTCTATTCTTATCCTCTTTCAGGTGCATACAAATTTACAATGAGCTATTGGGCATGATGTGACAGTTTAGGAGATACTTTGGATTTGGTTTTGTCTTAGGTTGTTAGCTTGAGTCAGAAACTTGGGATATTTTCCAAGATTTGTGTAAATTGTTTTGATAATTCCCACAGGGATGTTTTACCCTGTGGGAGGTCTTTAAATACTTGTCATTTTTTTTAATAAACATCATCATCCTCACTGTGGGAGAACCAGACTATGGATTTATGATACAGACTGAGATGAAAGTTGATTTCTTGTAACAGCTTTCGCTTTCAATATATCAAACTTTTGTTTCAAGTTTTATTCATATCATTTTGTAGTCGATTATAGACTAATTTAGCTATCATAATCTATTGCAGGTTGATGTGACTTGATTAATGTGTAATCTATATCTGATCTCTCTCTTATTTAAAAAATACAGCAATTAGTTTGTTTCAGTTAATGAATTACAGATTTCTCTTCTTCGTTGATTGAATCATTTTATACAAATCCTTACACGCAGATTTATCTAAATGTTATGATTTGTAAATCATAAGATTGCTGTAAATTTTGATGTTTTGTTTGTCCTATTATTAATATTTGAAAGAGTACAACAACTTTCTGTTTACGAGAAGCTCGTGGAGAATCTGGTGTGGGTTTCCTCCCACCAAACAGCTGAATCGACCATCATACACAGGACAAACCTGAAGCGTTACTTCAGGTCAGTTTGTTATATTTTGTTTAGTAGTTTATTAGTTAGTATAATATAAGTAGTTTAGATAAATATATTAGTTTAGATACACAGTTAGAATTATTGTTTTAATTTCTTAGCCTAGATAGTTTTTTCAGTTTATTTCTTTTTCATAAAATTTAAAAAAAAAATCAAAATACAATAGTTTAGCTGTCTTAGGACAGATTATCAATGAGTTTTGGAGGTTTTCATTTAAATCTGTAATTTGTAAATATTGTACATTTGTGAATAAGATTTAATTCTGTTAGTAGTTAGATGTTTAATTTCGTAGAGTTATTATAGTATTAGATAGTAAATTGTATATAGAATAGTTTAGATTTGTTTATTAGTTTGTTTTAATTGTTATTTTTCATTTAGATTAGTTAATTTCAAGTATTTTTCTTTTTGTTTTTTTAGGACTTAGATCGGCTAACAGAGCCACTAAACCCATCAGGGTGGGTTATTCCAAATGGCTTGGGTTATTTAGACAACCTCGGACCAGATCCACTCCCAGTTGGCGAGCGTTCATTTTTTCCCGTCAACACTCCTGTGCGCTTCCCTGGTGGGTGGATAGGTCCCACGAAGTCAATGGCCCATTTCTCAAATTCCTGTAAGGTCAGCTGAGGTACTAAAGGAATTTCATCTCTTATGGACGATTTCCCAACTCTTTGACATACATCACAGACCTTATAGTATTCTTTATCATCTTTGTGTAGAGTAGGCCACCAAACGCTAGCCCTAAGAATCTTATGCGATGTTGCTTTCCCTGCATAGTGTCCTCCTGCGATGCCTTCATGTGCTTCTGTGAGGATCAATGGTGTCTCTGCTTCCATAACACACCTCCTCAATATCTCATTAGGTCCCATCTTGTATACCTGTCCAGATATAAGTGAAAAATCTGCAGCGCGCACTACCTACTATTTCTTCTGAATAGTTGTGTAGTCACTAGGTGTCATTCTTGTTGACATGAACTGAACTATCTCCGTGAAGTGATCATCAACCTTCATTATGGCCAACAACTGTGAATACGATGATGTATCCTCCAAACTAGTAGGCTCTTCTCCATGTTCTAACCTCGACAAGTGGTCATGACCTTTTTTCATTCTTCCTGGCTTAACCACGAACTCAAAATCATATTCCTAGAATAGCATAAGTCATCTACATATTCTCCCCCCCAACAATGGCTTGTTGACTAGGTATTTTAGCATGAAGTGATTAGTAACATTTTAAAGTGTCCTCCCAACAAGTAGTGGAAGAGCCTCCACAACACATACACCATGGCTAATCCTTCTCTCTCAGTGGTGGTTGTTGCACCCTTTTCATCACCTTGGTGAGAAAATAAGAGGTGCTTGTATGCCCAGTTGGGTCTTGCTGAGCATGACAGCTGTAGAGAAAAGAGTTAGAGAAAGAAAAAGAAAACTATAAGTAAGAATTAAACTAATACAAAATGAAATCATAAGCATAGGGACATAGAGATAACAAACACAAAAAGACCCATGTCACCAATGTTTTTAGGCTGATCTATTGATGAAATCAAAGCACCAAGAAGAAATGGGACTATGAGTCCCTTCTTCCTCCAAGGGAAGGATCTTGTACCCTCACAAGCTTGCTCTCCTTACAACAAGAAAAATGAAAATGGTGATGAAAGAACTCCTTTGCAAATCCACTCAACGGAGAGGTGGATTGCTCAATGAAATGGTGCCAATGTGCTCTTGTCAAGGATAGAGTCCTTAAAACAATATAGGCAACATAACATTACTTAGAATTCCTTGAGAAAATGAGGCGCATTCATGGATTTTTATAGCATTGCATTGGGTTATTGTGTAATTGCTTTGTAGTGTGAAAAGAGGCCATTTAGGGAATTATTAGGTCTTTGACCAGCCCACCATTCGGATCCAGCCCAGATTTGGAGGTCAAACTAGCTTGGGAGCTGAACCATAAGTGGTTGGGAGGTCGACCACATTCATAAATGCGCCGTTTAGCAGGTGCGTGGATTTTTGCGCTAAAAACCACGCATCGTGCACATATGCACGCATTCTACATTCCTATTCCGCACATGTGCGTGTGCACCCAACTTCTGTAAAGCGCTATTCAATTTTTCACTACTTTGTATAGTTTTTGACCTTTTTGAATGCTGTGAGATTAATTCAGGGCCATGAATGAATTCATTGTTGTTTGACGATGCTGAGTTCTTGTAACCATGTGCGGATGAAATTTCAGTGATAACAGATGCCCACTGATGGATGAGGTTAGGAGCGTATGTATAGCCAAAATCCATCAATGTTTCTTCTACTAAGAATATTGTTGTAAGATAGAGAAATAGTGGGATCATTCAGAGCGATCCGTTGGAGAAAAAAGGAACCGGTAGGACCCGATCTTCTATGAGGTGTATAAAATAGAAAACTGTGTACAAACGAGGTGGGCATGCCCCATGCTCGTGTCATGTAACTCTGGAAAAAGATGACTGAAGTGTTGGTGTAGACAACTGCAGCGCCCTCGGGGGCGGTTGTGATAGAGGCAGAAGACAATTCTGCAAATGAACATGCTCTGAACAGTAGGCATTGATCGCGGTAAGAAGTAGCAGCGATGATGTGGGCATTGATAGCCCTGCCAAGTTCAGAGGCCTTCAGAAAATAAAAGAACTAACTGCAATAGTTGCAAAGTAAGACCCACCATAACATGAGAAAGTGTTGGCGTCGAATGTTACAGGGGTCAACGACAGTAGGGAGCAATGGTGTTTCACCCTGT
>JASDQU010190116.1:3110-20232 GCA_032191745.1 Picea mariana
AGGAAAACACCCCCCTTACAAATTAATGTGATAACACATGTGTACTTAAATATTTTTCAGATACTTTCTATGTTATACAAATATGTTAATTTATTAATTGACAATGCATCTTTTACATATTTGGTGTAATGTACCCCAAATTTACCAAATTAAAAAAAAAAATGCTAGGTGCATTAATGCTTCTTGAATATTCCTTACTTTTTCCACATAACATAATTATCGTCACATCAGAAATATGATGTATGATTTTACCTATGATGTCTATTTAGAGACTAAGCTATACTTTCCATAACCATGATACTATTCCTATCATGGCGCATCTAAACTATTTGTTTACCATAGTATTAACTCATATCCCAACTCAACATATTTATTTTATAACCATTAATGAATACTTGGCACTTACACATATAAAATTCCACATAAGTACACTCTTAACATACCATTATACGTATATGCATAGTCGGTCAAAAAAATTTCTTGTTATATACACCTCCTACCTCTCTCTCTCTCTCTCTGTATATATATATATATATGCCATAATGGTTATCGCACATTAGCATTGTACTTAAAATCGTATTTAAAACATGACCCTTCCCCACAATGGGGATCTTAACCAAATTCCAATATAAGATCATAAGTATTATATGCATGTCATAACCCTACCTAAAATACCACACTTAGTGTGAGCAAATGACAAGAACATGGGTTCTCGCATAACCGTTCAACTTTCCTAGTAATTCATATTGATATGGCCCAATAAACCACTCCCAAAAAAACTTACTAGGGTGAAGGAGATTTATTAAGTGCAACATTGATGCACTACCAAGGTAGTTACGAGGTTGTCCTTCCAATGCAGGAGTGATAGTTCTTACATTCGAACACCATGATTCTGCACTTGCACTATACCTAAGTCTTAAACCTAACATGGTGCAATCCCGTCTGACTTCGTGACCTGGCCCCAACATTGAATGTGCTTGTAAACTATGTTAAAGGTGATGTCAGGTCTGTCTGTAATCACATTAACCATCTGGTTTAAACAATTAAGAGTGGTATTGTATGTACTGGGTAGTTAGGTGGTCGTGCCCAATGTGGGCATGCCATGTTCGTTTGATCACATGGCCTGGGTACTGCGAGAACCCTATCACCATTACTCTACACTAAGAAGGATTGTAGGTGACTATTGTAATGTTTTCCCCTTTGGATCTTTACATTTTGCGAAACAACGCCCCAACATTAACCCTATATGTTTTTCTCTAGTTGTATGATCGACTCCGTGGAGCAGCCTTTCTTTGTGTAAGGAAAAAAGGAGGCGCACAACCTACTTTTCTTCTATCTATACTAGGTAACCCCAAAAGAATCTTTGTCACTTGTGCTATTCTCTAATAAGAGTTCATTAGTTTATAATGGTAGTCATGTTCATAATCACCTCTGTAACTGTCCCCTTTCAACTCTCGAATTTGAGGTTCTGTCCCTTTTATTTCACTTAATATCTGAATATCGTTTACATCCACACTTTGTGTGGTATATTCTTATTGGGTAAATCGTGGTGAGTTACAATATGGTAGGTTTAGCATTTCCAACAAGTGTAAACACCCTCTACTAATGGTTTTCATTCAGGATCTGTTTGAAGCTTATACGAGGCGATTTAATCTTCTGGTTCAAGATTCATTTCCTGTAATATTAAGTAAGGGTCCGCCAACAAGTCATGAGGCCATGACCTCGAACTTGTGTTTATCGTTTATACTTGTACTCTGCTTAAGTTTTTCATGGCATAAGTATCACCCGAGATCCCATGGTTAAATATTTCTCTATGTTTCTAAAAAAACTCTTAATTTGCTTGTGGTTTTAATTGTATATATAACTATTATTCCCTTTTTCCCATATGATATATCTCCTGGATTCAAAAAAAACAAATATGGGCATGAACCCTGAACTATCGACCCTCTTTCTGAGAGTTCGCATCCTAGAAACATATTGTAATTTAATTAGCCTTGATTTTACACTGTGCATATTCGTAATATTGTTCCCTATGTATGCAGTAGAGTTCTCTTTTTTCTTACCTAAGTGTGAAATTTCATAACGGGGCATGTAAGACTTTCCTCTTAACTCCTTCATGTTTCACATACTTAAGCAATAATTATGAAACTCATAAAACTCCCCTTTGTGTATAAATTATACTAGAATTTGTACATGTATTCTTATATAACAATCAACCCTAAGTCCTTTGTTCTTGAATATTTGTTTTAAAATACCAAATCTATATTTCTTCCACGTAACAGAAAATAGTAAGTTAAATAACTCCAAATCACGTCTAAATATCCTCTATTGAACAAACTATCTTCTACAGAAAAGGAAGTGGTTTCAGTAAGTTCATAATGCATATTTAAAGTTAAGTTTATACTCGCGATTATGTCTGAGTTTTATTTAGCAAATTTGTAAGTATAATCGTTTACGGAAGAATGAACTCTGTTTGTATTTCTAAATTGGAAAGGATGCACCTCTGTGGAACATGCGACTTTACTATGTGAATTTTAACACTCTGGTTATATAAAATTGCTAAATATTTAGCACTACTTTTAATTGCTTGTTTATATTATGGTGCACTAAGGTATTTCTTTCAGTTACAAAACTAATTATGGGGCCATGTCTTCTTTTGTGAGGGTACCCATCAGCCATTCTTGGGTCCACTCCTCCCCTTTGTATTGTGGATAGATCGTCGCTCAAACGTCAGTGGGGAACTACTTCGATGCCAACTTTAAGCTAAGTATATTTCATTTGCTTAATATTTATTTTCATTTGATTACTTAACTCCGTTTACTAAATCTATCGATTTTCCCTTTTACAGGATTAATCAATTCGAAGGAAAAAGGATCAAGGGGATCGTCTTTCTAGAAAGTTATTCGAGTTTTGATCTTGGAATTCAATTAAAACTGCTCAGTTTATGTTTACTAGTGGCACAGGGTCGTTACCCTAGGGTATTCTACTGTAATAATTTCAAACCAGGGTTTCCATATTGTATAGATCAATGGTGATTTAACTCTTGATGAACATATAGATTTTTGAAAAACATTTGAACAAGTTTTTCTAGCATTGTAATAAATATGTATACCATTGAAAATACCTATTATAGGCTCGATGTAATATAATAAGGACTGTTAATTTTATGCCTTTTTTATGACCTGATCAATGGTAAATACTTATATTCTCATGTAGTTCAAGGATCGAGAGAATATTTCTTTGTATGAAAACAACATATGTTTGTACATCTCCATGTAACTATACATGCATCTATATATATGTATTTACATATAGAGACATCTATACGTCATGAAAAATAACTATTTATTCTAGCATTTCCTTTACATGAAACACATGAGCATATCAACATGTATATGTACAATCAATATTTAGGTATAAATAACATCACATGAATTTATTGTTCTACTAACAATGGTAAACAGTAGATTTTTATACATCCAATCAATCATTTTTTTTTACACTAACACAACATAAACCCATCACACCTCTAACGATTTGTAATAAAAAAATTTCTAACCAGAAAGCAGGTAAAGGTACTTAACTGAATAAAATTGATGCCAAAACACAAATGGAACAACCAAGTTCCACCCAACCATAGAACAGAACACCCAAATTACTTGCCAGATTCACCCCCTAGCCTGGCCATGAGTCCATAAAGGCGAATTTAAATGATCCTCTTTTGCTATAGATCTCCTTTCAGATCATAAAATTCCCTTCCCTCACACTAAAATAGTGTTCATAACAACAAGTAATATCCTTTCTCCAACATAGTAAGCAACATCCTGCCTCCTCTATATGTTGTATTTCATGAGCATCTTGTTCCTAGATCTTTTTCCCTCCTTGGGAATTTTCACAGATTTACAAATCCCTGATTTTCAGGGGTTGCTAGTGGTCAAATTCCTCATTTTCCACTTGTAAAAATCAGCCCTGAGGTAACCCAAGTCTATTACCCACTCATGGAGTCATGGTTAGTTGTTTTCAACCAGTGTGTTCCATTTTCCCTCCAACAATTAATATATAAAAAGATTTGTCTTTTACATGTGTCACAATCAAAGAGTTAGTTGGAAAAATCAAATACTTTCCCAAAAGTCATAAATAATTAATTACAATATTCAAATTCCAAATTCGGATTTGCCATAAATGGAAATTTTTTTCCAAATATGGATTTGCCAAAAATGGAAATTTATTCCTATGTGCATATAGACTTTAAAATTAATTATTTTGGGGGATATTACATATGGTATATTGTAGTTGAAATACCATGAGGCTATGTGGTGCAATGGTCATAAATTTCACATCAAATAGTTGGATGAAACCAGGTAAACTTCTGATAGTGGGATAACTGCAGTATTCCAGGTCACTAATGTTTCCTCTAGGAGTGATAGACATCCCCGTGAATCCAAAAATAGATACTATGGGTATTTGAATGATATACTTGAGTGTGACTTTAATTCCTTCAAATTATTTATGTTTGACGTCAAATAGTATAGGTTATGAATGCATGAATGTGATGATGAAAGAACTATTATTCAAAATGCTAATGTTTTTCCGATGATTAAAACAATGATGTTTGAAAGAGAACATGATTTCTATGTTTTTCCAAGCCAATGTGAATAGGTGTTTTAGTCAAATGTTCCAAGTGAGACAGATTGGTCATTTGTTGTTAGATATGATCCAAGAGGAAGGCCAGTTAAGTATACTCATGTACAAGAACAACATGATATTGAAGAAGAAGATTATTTTCCAGATCAGAAAAAAACCGAAAGATGATGCAAGGTCGAAAGACGAAGAAGACGAAGAAGATAATTATCCAGGCATAGGAGATAATGTAGTTCTTGATGACGATGTAGATGAAAATATGCTCGAAAATGACATTGATGATGATGATAGTATCGTTAATCCTTTCGACACCGTTTCTGAAACAGATGATGATACAGATGTCTAATTCGATGAAGAAGAAGATATAAAATAAGGATGATTATATGGATTTTGAGTTGGATCAGGTACGTGACTATTTGTATGAATTATTCTCTTAAAATAATTTACTTATGTCATGGGTTAATTACAGGTTTTTAAGTTTTATGTGATGCTTTTTATATCCTATGTTATATGTTGTTTAATTATTATGTGAAACCTGAAAATAGTTGCCAATATACTAAAGTACGTGGTAAACTAACAATATCATTTACAAACACATAATTTCATTTACCTTTAGTAATTTTTGTTTTTGTAGTTTCTATGCATGAATATTAATAGGTTGCTTTCAATTATTTTCTATTTTATAGATTTGGTATTGAGGAATTGAGATTGATGTGAGGGGAAGGGGAGGGGCCACATGAGCTTCTACCTTCATGTGGTTGGCCTTTTTCAGTAGAGGATAAATTATTCTTGAAAACAAGAGAAGCTCATTCATTTTTATACCATCATGATCATAGATAGACTATCTGCATGCTTTCACTATATGGGAGGGTTTATGCACTCAAATTTGACTCACACACCCACTTGTTTCCATCATCAATTTGAATCCCAAAGAAAAAATGTTATGGTCTAATTTTCCCAAACTATGCCCTAATTTTCCAAAACTATGCATGGGTTAGGACTAGAGTAAAGCTCAACATGAAGTTCTTCTTTCCCCGCTAATGTTTCCAAGCCCATTCCATTGGATGTGGTTTCTCTAGAATATAGTAGCTAGGGGCAGTGGGGAATCACGTTAATGATCCATTCATGTACGTCACTAATTCGATGATGAAGCATCTGGCTACCATAATATAGTCATAGTTACTCCTGCTGTTTACCCATGCTTGGTTGAATTTGTTCACTTTGACATGCAGAGTAATGGGAATAAATCACATTTCATCTTTAGAAGGGTTATGGGTTATGGGTCAATGATGTATAAGATTAGGGGGTGTATATTCAAGGTCTAGGCTAGGTGTTTATTAAGAAATTAACCCATATCATATAATATATGATATAATAATTATTAAATATACATACTAGTTATTAAATATATATAATTATAATATATATTAATTATATATAATAATACAAACCAAAAATGAAAAAACTACTTTTCAAACCTATTACATTTCAAACCTGTGTGCACGTGAGCAGAGAAAACTATGAGGAGAACACACAAGGAGATCATACGAGGAGAGCCAATGAGAGTAGAAGAGGGGAGCCAAGGAGAGACGAGGAGAGCACACCACGAGTAGCTTTCCAAACCTTGAGATATACGTGAGGGAACACCAGAGAAGGAGATCTAGGGGATAGAGCCAAAGGAGACATAAGTCATAGAGGGCGGAGGAGGCCAAGCTAGGGGGAACACTGTGAGCATGCATGAGAATGGTGAGTGGTTGTTACCATCATTCACTTTTCCTTATTGTCCAAACCGATTTGGAAAACCTTCACATTGTAAATAAATCCAATGAATCGTGTTGATGATGTTTTCTCACCTGTGTTTAGGAGGGTGGTTGTTAGCATGCATAATGATCAAGAACAATGAGAATTATTCCATCATGTTAATGCATTTAGGAAGGATATACTTCACCAAGAATCTCAACCCCCTTAAGCATTCCATTTTGATCAATATGAAGAAGGTCATCATGCCTTCCTTCCCAACATGATTTTTTTGCATTGAGATCAAACTTTTATAAATATGGATCATACCAACCTAATTTTATTATGGGAGAAGGAAGACAATAGTGATAGAGAGAAATCATATCAGTGGGTAGGCCAAGGAAATGTAGGGATGAGGAGGTCATATCAGTGTCTTTGGATTCGATATCCTTTGTGGATAGAAATTTTGTTGATGATATTACTCTTAGATCATTAACATAGTCATTCCCTCGATGTTTACTGAGCTAAACATAGAGGTTCACCTTTCTTAATTTCACAATTGTGAGTCTATTGAAGCCTATAAGGGAGTCGAATGATTCAATAGGAGATGGGTTGGCTCAAATGAAGAGGAACATTCCTATTTTCCCCTTTTAGGATCTTGATCACATAATAAGAAGGAACAACCTCTTCAAGGATGTCCCTTAACTATGGATTAAGAGAAATACCAAGGGCGCTTGCCTAGTCATTGGAATAATTAAGGAAAACAATAATAGACATAAACAATTATATGTAAAGTAGAAATAAAGAGTATATGTGAAATGTATTAGAATAAAATAAAATATTTTTAAACTTCTTCAAGATCCACAATTAACTTCAAGAAAACCCCCTCAAAGTTGGGAACTCCTCAATAAAGGTAGAAAGATTCTCAAAGTAGGGTTTGACAAAATATTTTCTACCATGTCTCTCTCCTTTGAAGTGCTTCCTCAAACCATGCTCTTCTATCATGTTGCTTCCTTAAAATAAGAATTCAAACCTCGAGATAGTGGAAAAATCCTCTTTGTTTTCATACATAATCCTTGATCATGCCATACAATCATTTTATATTTCCTTATAAGATGGAGCATTCCTTTCAAGATGAACTTTAAACCATGTTCTTATGGTTTAGTTGTCATGTGTCCACTCCTTAGCTAGGGAATTCCTCAAGAATGTGTGCTAAGAAATTATTATAAACCCTTTTTGCATGGGGTGCTCCTCATCTAATTTTTACTTTATCCATATTTCATGGATAGAAAGAGTTGAATCTACCACTTGGTACCCCTTTTGACTTCATCAATATGGGAACTCCCTCTAGACATTAATTAATTTCCTTTTTTGGGGTCTGCACAAGGATTTAGAACTCTGAATATAGAAAAAAAGTTCAAAAATTGGAACTAGGTTGAGAATGGACTGCTCACTATTTGGGGGTTCTAATTATATTATATTATAATGTGGAAGGATGATCATGGAAAAGGGCCATCCGTAGAACATGTAATTGATTATCAAATTTTACTTTTATTTTACTTGAATTTTATTATTTATTTATATAATTTTATTTGTGTGGTGATCAGTTATTTAAATTGTGTATATAACTTAAATAACATTGATTTTCATGTTAAAATTATATGTAGTCGGTGGGCCATGTGATCATTATTCTATCGATGAGGAGGGGTTGTATTCATCCCCTGATCCGACGGTATTAATAAAAAGAAAGATCATTAAATAGAATAAGGAACTTGATCGCTTGTTAGAACATCCAGATCAGACTCCTGACGTCCTAGAAAGGATCAATATCCTTATGTCATAGCTTAACACATATAAGGTAATAACCATAATTTAAAGTATTTGTTTTTAATGTACTCATATGTTCAATTATGAAACTCTATTTTTTAACTTTTACATTATCTCAGGAATAAACATTTTCTTTTTTACAAAGAGATTTTTAGAGCCTATTCAACCCGATGCTGGTAGTAGTGGCACTGTAGAGACACCATAGAGTCCTGACACGGGCTTTCATACAACCACTAGAGTACTATTTACTTCTCCATATTCCACACCTAATTTAGATAGGAGCCATGACATGCACTGTCAGTCATCCCCACAAAAGTCAGGCTCTAGAGGTGGTGACATATATGAGGTTGATGATGTGGTTAACATGGTTTCATTTCCTGGAGATAGACATGTGACCAGCATGATGACCCTTCCATGTAAATTTTTGGTCGGCAATAAAGGACTTTCATTAAAACAAATAAGACTCCCAGGTAGTTTTTCATATTTTTATTGTTTCATGTTGTCCATCTCATACACAAATTCTCTAGATTATTATTTTTAAATTAATGATCATATATTTTGTGTCTAGGAAACAACCATTTTTATAGGCAGCTGGAGAGAAAGGCGTTGTTGATTTTTGGGGAAACCTTACGCATGAGGTGGAATTTCCAGAATTCCAACCTCAAAAAATAACTTATGGATTATCTTGAAGGCCTCTTTGGAGTAGACATGTTCAATAAAAAAGTGGTCACCACTGCAGTACACCAATATTTAAAATATAAGCGAGATGTTTATAGATGAATCTTGGAAGAAAACCCTAGGTATGAACGTCCTCCCCCGATTCCCGAGAGGGAGTGTAAGGAGATCATTGATGATGAAAAATAAAAGATATTGAAAAAATCAGGAGAAGAAATAACTGGTACCCCAAGGTAAATTACAATATTTTTATTTCAATACCTTTAATTTTATTTAGAACTAAATAAAAGCATGGTATATAACATACTTGAAAATTTTGATGATAGGTCTCGTAACACTTCGAAGAAAACCAAAGCAAGGATTGTCAAACATAGCCAACACAATATAGGCTAGGGAGTCTACTCGAGCTTACATTCATGAATCATAAGTACCCAAACTTATTAAGAATATTATTTGTATCACCTTACAACTTTCATTTCATTGTAGCCAAAAACATTAAAAAAACATGCTCTTATGCAATGTAGGGTGAAAACTTCAGAACTGAAACCATAGAGGAAGACCTCCAACTTGGTTACAGGTATGACTATAAAATTGTGGTTGATCGTAGGATAAGCATGGGGCAGACCCCAAGATCCAATTTTCAAGATAAGGTAAATAAAAATCATTCTACATTATCCTTTAATTACTTATAAAATATGTAAATGTTTGGTATCATCCATAACTTTAATGTCTTGCTTTGTTTTAATTAGGGGAGAAACACTATCAATGAAACCATTATCACTAGACAACAAAGCATTGATAGTGAAGCATGGCCAAAAGATCATGGTGATCCCCAATAGCCCCATCCCAGTGGGGTGGAACCCCAATATGTTCTTGTGACTGAGGCCAACAACGATAAAATGGTCATATATTAATCATATACTTAATTATTTCGTACTTATAAATTTTGTACTTCTAATTTTTATTACTTATACATTTGCAGTTTTGTCCTTATAATTTTTTTCGTTTCAATGGTAGAGAATGTCATAGTTCATCCTCCTCGTCCATAACATGATCAGGAGAATAGGGAATCCATTCCAATGATGTCGACTAGTGGACCAGTAGGTAAATAATTACATTACAAAGGTTTTTTTAATATTAATGAACTGCTTCAATGATATTTAAAAATTATCCATATAAATTTAATATTTTTTGTTTTTGTAGGTGATGGCCCCTCACATCAGCCTCCTCGACCTAAGGACGATCAAGATAATAGGGAAGCTATTCCAACGGTGCCGACTAGTGGACCAATAGGTAAATAATTACATTGCAAAGGTTTTTTTTAATATTAATGAACTACTTCAACGATATTTTAAAATTAGCCATATAAATTGAATATATTTTTTTTGTAGGTGATGGCCCCTCACAATAGCCTCCACACCGTGGGTATGAGACCATGCATGCTCATTGTGAAAGGAATGAATAAACATCATTTTTTTACAAGAACCCAGTAAACGAAGACATGGATATGGATGAATTACTTAAGAACGGGAAAACACAAAGGAAGACTAAAATAAATTAATGATGCATAATAAGTTTATAAGACAGATAGATGTACATTATATAGCTAGTAAGTTTGTAACATATTTCTGATGATAAATCTAATTTATAATATTTGTTTTTTATGACATATGTCTTTGAATGATAAACCTCATTTACAGCTTTACAATCACGTTTTATCAATTTTGAATATTTTTAATGCGTATTTTTTAGTAGAATATAGATCGGGTATTAGGGAATTGAGTGTGATGGGCCCGGGGGGGGGGGCGCATAGGATCTTCCACCTTCACATGGTTGGCCCTGTTCAGTAGAGAAAGATGTATTGGAGCCATTTATTCTTGGACAAAACCTCTCTCCATCCACCGGAGCAACAACATAGTCAATGTTGACATCGTTGTTGCTCCTTCATATTTAGGGAGATTTGCTCCAAGATCAGATGGCTCCAATAAATTATTCTCGAAACCAAAAGGAGATTATTCAGGCCATCACATCTAAGATGTGTGTGTGTGTGTGTGCCACTATTTAATATCCTCTCATATGGCTTTTACAAAAAATAATATCAATGTTGTTTACTATTTTCAATCTATCAATTTTAATTTTTATTAAAATTTATTGACATGTATTAAAAGTATTTTTTGGTTTTTACTAAAAAATAAATATAATTCTGTTTTTATTTACTACAATATGCAATTTGCGCATTTGCATATGTTATAGATGTTGTATCAATGTAATGTTACACATTAGAATATCAAAGATCATGTATCTCTTGTATTTTTTCTTCTTTTTAAGACTTCTTAAGGTTCCTTTTATTTATTTATTTTTACATTACCATCATTTGTGGGCCACTATGAGGCCAACCATTCTATCTATTGAACCACACCCAAATATGTAGTATATAAGATTCCCTTTAGTTCATCATATCATATGATTCACATAGCTAATTTAATACTTAACTTGGTTTTTTTTGGTTGTGTATAAGTAATCCCCTAGATATCATAGCATAAGAATAACCATAATTATGAAATAGAGAAACAACATTTGAAATGAGTGAGATATACATACCATTTCTGAGTAGAAATTATAAATCATAGGCACCAATGAACCTACATACTCATCCTGAGTTCCAAGAAGATGAAAATCAAACATCCCACCAGCCTAAAATTGGATAGGGGGTTGGGTGTGTTACACCAATGACCTCTATACACTCCTAGGATATTTATTACTCTCCTCTAATATTTATTGTCATATTTATTATTTTTTTGTAGAGTACTTCTTTAGAACCAAAGAAAATTATTCCACCCTTACCTCTAGAGAAAGACAAAATTGAAAATACTTTAGCTATAGACATTTCTACCAATCTATTAATCATTTTCAGACCAACAGTTGGAAGTTGCACTGCACTCAAATGATTGAATCTATTTAACAATTCCTTAGAAGGTTTCATTACATATTCACTTGGGTATCTACAAAATATCATGGAATTGGATATGATCCCAATTGTTTTCATTAACATTGGCACAAACACAAACTTATCTTTGTAAAGACTTGAATCCCAATGGGAGCAATATTAATTAACCAAAAAATCATTTCTAACACAAGATTAGATCCATATTTCTTATTAAATTTGAGAAATTTATTGTGAACAAAAATTACTAGCTAGCAAAAGTTCAAAGACTTGGCCAGATAAATAAGGAATCAAAACCTTCAAATTGAAAACCAACCTATCCTCTAAATGAAATATCTCTTACTATAATTTTTATGAAATATATTATTGTAACATATACAAAGGGTGATAAAAGGGGAGTAATTATACTAGAGAACATGGGGAAAATCTAAAATGGGGGGAAGAAGTGGTATGGAAGAGGTGTAATACTCATGACACACTGCAATGCCAAGAGATACAAAACTCAAGTTCTAAAAGAAACAACCAAGTTATGGGACAAAAGAAACAATATGAGCACACCTAGAATGTTAAACATCTCAACAATTCTATGGTGGTCATATGGTGGTCATAATTGTAGTAACATATTTTTATTTATTTTTATATAATAATTAATTGAGGATCTCCAAAGGATTTAAATATACTTTGTATTTGCAAGAAAATTAAAGCATGTGTGTGTGCACACACATTCAATTGGGTCTAGCTCGATGGTTTGGGAGGATAAATTTTTTCCTCCCCACCTAGGCTTAAATCCAGACACATGCATACACACACATTCAATTAGGTCTAGTTCGATGATTTGGGAGGATAAATTTTATTCTCCCCACCCAGGCTCAAATCTCGCTTGTTGAACATTCCATTCTTTGTGAGCCAATTATTGTTGAAGATGTAAACCATGAGAAATATATATTCTCTCTAATGGGTAGGAAAGTGATATATATATATATATATATATATATATATATATATATATATTCATTTTCTTGATAAGCTCAAAAAACTCATATTTAAATTTTAGCAGAGGCGCGAAATGATTTGGAACACATCTGGAGGGCTCTTAAATATGGAAGAATAGTTTAAATTGGCTAGAAGGAGTTATAAAATAACAATGATGGAAATAAATCAAATATCAATGGTTACGATTTCGATCGGGAAAGATCAAGGACTGGTGTGCATTGTGGGCCTAGAAAGTGCATGGAGGTTAATTTCATAACGTGGTTCTCAAATGGAAACCACAGGTTTTGAAGGAAAAGATGTGTCATCACGGGGACGATTTCCAAAGTGGGAACTAATATTAGAGTTGTTGCAACTGTCACCTTGGGTCGAATTTAGAATTCTCAGCACCATTACAATCGCCATTACCAGGTATTTTTTCTTGCTTCCATGGATCCCATCATGCTCGAAGTATCTGAACAAAAACCAGCAAATAATGACGAAGCCCTAATCGATAGAGATAATGATGTTTGTGACCTTGGATTCACTATTTCCTCTATTTCACAAATAATAAATAACTTAGTTGATGTTAGAGGTAAAGGTTTTCCATTGTTGGAGTCTCTCCAAGCTTATCTCATTTCGTATGCAACTGAATTGTCTTTTCATTTTCCTGAATTTATAGGATGGTGTGCAGAGAAATACTCAAATTTAGAAAGAGTTGTAATTGATAAAAATGGGTCTAAATTCTTGTGTAAAGTTGATGTTGTGTCCGTCATGGAGTCACTAAAAATTCCTCAGTATTTCTCTGAGAATTCTAAACCTTTTGATGAGGAAAAAATTATTAGATTCTGTAGGGAGTGTCAACCAGATATTAAAACTTTGTTTTTAAGAATGATTATCAAGCTTGATCAACTCCCATAAAGTTTGTCTTTTCCCTTAAGCATCAATATCATTTTCAGTGAGGTTCAAGTGTCTTCTCTTTGTTAATTTGGGTTTTAGGTCTTAATAGTGATAGATTCATAGTTGATGTCATGTTAGGTTTCCTGCTCAAATTGTTCCAATCAAAGTCAGGTCAAGTTGTCTGCATTAATTTTGATGAGTTCCTAGATGATACCATCCACAAACAGCTAGTGAAATTCCACTCTCTTAGACACTTCAGATACTGTACATATCTGATGAATCTTTTTCTCACTAGCAACAATGCAGAGATCCCTCAAGCATAATCAATATATTGAAAGAAACATGGTGACTTCAATAATGTTTATCAATAAAGTCATGTCAAAGACCTACCAAATGATTTTCAATGTTAAACTGCCTAGAGTTATTGAAGAAATGAGAATTCACTTGCAAAATCTATAAGACAGAGTAGGAGACTAGACCCTTTTCATAAATTCTACAATAATATGGGTATATGGCTTTCATGAGTTTCATTATTTTTTGCCCATCTTTTTGACAACCATAATTTTTTCTCTAGAGTTCCTAAGACAGAAAATAATCTCTGAAACTGAAAATTTCATCAAATATCATATATCAAGCATTATAAAGTTTCCTTTTGTGATTGGCTCATTCATTGTAAAATCCAAAACATGTTTAGCATAGGTTGAGGAAAATCTCAAAGCTTTGTTTTTTGCACAAATTCTAGGTAAAAAATATGATCCTCATCAGATCATATCTAGAAGGAGGAAAATGAACAAGAATGTTCCATATGAACATGAGCATATTGAAGGCCTGGAGAATTTTGTAAATATTGAAGAATGTGTGGATGTTGAATCCCTTGTAGAAAAGACTCCAAAACAACAAAGTATTCCAAAGGTGCTAATTAAGATTCCAAAATCTAGTACACGACGTAAGCGTATTGTTTTAGAGGTAATGGACGTACACCCCGAACACACTGCCAGAAAGAAAATGAAAACCATCTAGATAGAGAAATATGAAGACTTGGAGGATGAAGGCCCTAAAGAACAAACCCGTTTATACATGGTGGAGAGTGGAAAAAGTGTAATTGAATATAGAGCTAATCAATTGGAAAGTGAAGGTAGTCCAGAAGCATTTCATAGCCAAAAATGTTATTTTTCTCAGTCTTCAAAGGAAGCCTACCAGTCAAAGGATTTTTTATCTAAATGGTATGCATAGAAAAGAAAGGAATCACTAAGTGAGTTCATGAATCTAATGCATGAGGTAAAGAAATCTTCCCAACACAAGTCCTCATTATTCACATTCAGAGACAAAGAAAGGAAAACATTCAACATTTCTATAGTAGAAGAAGATAAGGTATTTGAGATAAAAATAAAGTATGATCATATTAGTGCCCCAGATAAGGCTCAATTCCACAAGCAGACTAGTGACCTTCTATATTTAGATTATTTAAAGTTCAATTTGAAAAATGAAAAATTAACATCACTAGCTGCCAAGCTTGAAGGTCAACTTAGGTAGGAAAAAGAAACAAGTAAAGCATGGCATATTCAAATAAATAAAATGGAAGTTTATTACCCCAAAGAAATGAAAGCCTTGCTGGATCAGAAAGACAAAGTGATTCTCAGCCTGAAGAAAAAGTTGAAAATGCCTACTACATAGCATCCACAAAATTCAAAACTTGTAGCATTGGAATAGGAAAAGGAATCTTTCAAGAAGAAATAACTAGATTTTCAGGCTAAATTTCTGCAACTGGAAAAGGAAAAAATAGAATGGTCAAAATAAAAGATAGAAATGGAAACTAGAGTCATAGATTTTTCTTCTATTGTACCCTCTATTACACCATCTTCTACTCAAAGCAAATCAAGCACTAAAGACATTATCCACAAAATGTCTTGAGTCAGCTTAAAGGATGGGGAAATAAATTAATTGAAAGAGAATATCAATAAAATTGAACAAGAGGCATAGAAAAGGGATGAAAGTGTATCACAACTTAAAAAGGAAAATGCAGTCCTTAATGAAAACGTGAATAAGATAAACTTAGGGCTTAAAGTAAAAAGTTTGTTACAAGGAGCCAAGCACATTATCTGGGACTCCATATCAGTTGAGGTTAAAACAATTAGGACATATATAAATTTTGTTAATGATGAGGACAACATTGCAATCTTGGCTAAACAAAGATGCAATGTTATTAATGAAACTTTATAAAAAACACCAACATAATGGGCCCATAATGCTATCAATAACCTTAATACATTTCCTTCATGAAGTTTACAGAAAATTGTGGTCAAATATAGAACTTCTTTGATAATATGGGCCAAGAGAAACATAACCAAGGACAACCCCTCGAATTCAATCCAGAATAAAGCAACCCAATTGGAAAAGAGTGTTCAGGATTTTAGGGATTTGTTTGAAGAACTATTTATCAAAGGTATTCCATCATTCTATGATGGAAAAGAAAAGTTACATGAACACAAAGCCTACAATACACTCTTGACACAAGTGAGGATGGATCACTCTAGGTTTGAAGACTTGGATGAAGTTTTAAAGGGGGCAACTGTGGTAGAAATGTTAGCCATAGATTTTGAAATTTTGAATAAATTTAAGATAATAAAATTAGGCTTGCATGTCATGTCGTATGCCTCTTGCATCGATTTGGAAATTTTAATAAAATAAATGATGGATTATGATATTCCTTCTGAATTACAGTGGAAGGAAATTGTAAGATTGGGTAAAACTAAATGTAATTTTCCAGGTCCTAGTAAATGACCATCCAGTTGTCAATGGAGTATGGTTCCATACATTATCCAATCATATTAATAAACTACCAAGGTCAAAGGGGCAAAAAATAATGTAAAATAATGTAAAACTAATGGAAAACAATAATGTAAAATAAAGAAAAAATAAAAAAAATAAACTCATAAAAGAATGTCAAATATCCATTGAGTCATGACTAAGGGATGTTGTATGGATACCTAATAATTTTAAATCCTAAATATTTCAATCCATTATATGTTGAATCTCAATCCTTTCTAATTTTATAATCTTTAAAACCCACTATCATTACATTTAATACAACTGAAAATTGTTGATTAAGGTTGGTTGTCATTGATGTCAACCCTTGAAGAAAGCCCCGCAGCACAAAGGTTTGGGTAATGGACCCAAGATTGTTTTATGTAAATATGACTCATTATTGTCTTTTCATGGTTGATAAGAAGTAAATATGGATGAACTCAAAAGTGGTCCCCTTATGGTGAAAGCCCTTACGAGAAGACGCTTTGCGGAGTAAGAGAACCCATGCTTAATTGTGGAATAATGAGATGAAGAACAATGAAATTTTCAGGTAAACTATCCTATATGGATAGTGATTGTCATTCCATTTCTAGTGGTATGTGTAACATCACATAACTCCTCACG